>VWZD01010389.1:156041-184619 GCA_013396695.1 Sakesphorus luctuosus | reverse complement strand
CCTGCACTTGGCCTTGTTGAACTCCATCCCATTGCAATCAGCCCATCTCTCCAGTCTCTCCAGATCCCTCTGCAGAGCCCTCCTGCCTTCCAGCAGGTCGACACTCCCTCCCAGCTTGGTGTCATCAGCAAATTTGTTGATGATGGACTCCTTTCTATTACAGGATAATATCAGCTGAAAGTAATCCCCGGTGGATCATTCTAACACTGCAGTGTCCCATTTATTATTGATGTTCCTGCACCCACAAAAAACTGGTTGCCACAAAGAACAGCCTAGATTTGTTGGTGTTTAGCAGAGGAATATTGACCCCGTTCAACCCAAAATTTAGGATTTAGATTTGAGTCAGATATTCACACTTAGATCTGTCTTTTTTTTTTTTTTTAATATTTCTTCAAAACCCACTGGATGGAGATGTATATTTTTGTTGGTGCTGGTCAGTGCCTAAATGTGGCATTTTGACCTGAGCCTTCAACATAACATAATAAGAGACACTGACATAAAATCAGCTCTTCTGACCTTTTTTTCACCTACCTATTCACCAAGCAGAGTGCTAATTGATATTATGGAAATAGGCACCATGGGTGAATCAGGATAATCTCATTATACATTTTTACATCTCCTGGGTGGTTTAGGAATTTAGAAATTCAAAGAGAATTCATTTAAAGACACAGTGTGTTCATTTAAATCCATTGGCATATGATGAATCTACTAAAAATGAACTTTCACCTTGGATCGTAACGTGGTTAAGTTTATTTTGTGAGTTCTTTAGCAGAGAGTTAAATGTAAAACGATGATCAGCAAAAGCAAGTCTTTTCCCACGCTGATGACCCACATTTAAATGCTGTTCAGAAAGGCTTTGGCATTAATCAGAATTCACAATTACATCACAATTAAGGCAAAAATCTTTGCAGCAGGTCAAACTCAAATGACTTGGTGTTGCATCATCACATCAGGACAATCCAACAGCACCTCAGGCTGAGCCTCTTCCTAAGCCTCAGTTCCAGGGGCTCTGGTTTCAGGGGTCTGTATCCTTCTGTAAGGAAAGAGAAACTGTTCTATTTTTTGCCCAAACACTGAGGGACTTGGGGAATCCAATAAGCAAGTGACTTGTGTGATCCTTAAGCTCCCAGCCCTGCTCCTGACCA
Organism: Sakesphorus luctuosus; assembly: GCA_013396695.1. Lineage (NCBI taxonomy): Eukaryota > Metazoa > Chordata > Aves > Passeriformes > Thamnophilidae > Sakesphorus > Sakesphorus luctuosus. The sequence continues at coordinate 183,474 of VWZD01010389.1, read as the reverse complement.
GAATGGGAACAACAAACCCCATTAAACTCAACAAAAAGGCCCCATAAAGTGCTTGCTCTTGTTGTCCCTCTTCTTTATTCTTTTGGTCCTGCAGAACAGCTAGTTTGAGCTTCCCAAAGCATAACCTTAATTAAAATCCTCACCCTGGCTGTGACACTTAGAGACACCACCAGGCTTTATGCCACTGGAAAGCACCAGCTCTAATCAGCCTCTTCCTCTCTCTGGCAATGGCACAAAATTGAATCGAACAAAATGGAACAATTTCACTTCTTTAAGCTTATTTCCCAAAGGCTTCAGTCCAACATTCCCAGCAGAAGCTCTCCAAGTCAGTGGGTGGGAAGTTCGAAATCAAGTAATAAACTGAGCTCTTGGAGCTTTAATTTCCCAAACCCAGTGGTAACTTAATCTCTGTTGGAAGAGAGGAATATAAAGTCTCTGCAGAAACTCCCCTTCTTTCTGCCTCTGTGGCCCCTGGAGAATCTGAAAGCAAGTTGGGCTCCTGGGGCCCCACCTTTCCAGTCACTAGTCCCTGTCCAGTTAAAATGCAGGAAAGTTTTCCCCATGCTAAGGGGTAATAAAAAGGAATCCCTGTTTTAGGGACTCTGCTCACCTCCTCATTTGGTAGGCCTTGGAGAATGTAGAATGGAGTGGGTTCTTGGGTGGGTTTGCTTTGTAAAAATCATGGCTGGTGACCTGGAAAATCGATCACCAGGATGTACCCAGTAAAATAAAACCTTTCCTGGCTACTGACATCCCAAATACATGGTGTGCCAGTGCACTTGGACATTTAGGCTGATGTTATCATTGCCATGGAATCTGAAAATCATTTAATTAGAAGGGTCCTCCTGATGGGGAAGGGCCTGGAGGGGAAGGGTGTGAGGGCACTGAGGGCACTTGGTGTGTTCAGCTGCAGAAGAAGAGACTGAGGGGAGACTTCAGTGCAGGTCCAACTTCATTGGCAGGGGCAGAGGAGGGGCAGGCACTGATCTCTGCTCTGTGGGACCAGGGACAGCACCCAGGGAATGGCTGGAGCTTTGCCAGGGCAGGGTCAGGGTGGATCTCAGCAAAAGGCTCTTCCCCCAGAGGGTGGTTGGCGCTGAACAGGCTCCCCAGGGCACAGCCCCAAGGCTACCTGAGCTCCAGGAGTGTTTGGATGGTGCTCTGGGGCACAGGGTGTGACTCCTGGGGATGGTTCCCTGCAGGGCTGGGAGTTGGACTGGATGGTCCTTGGGGGTCCCTTCCAGCTCAGCATGTCCTGGGATCCTGTGAGATGATCTTGTTCACACCCCCACACTGCTCAGCAGTGGCACCTGGAACAGGTTGCCCAAAAGTGCACCCAGTCATGTGTGAACATCTCCAGAGCTGGAGACCACACAACCTCCCTGGGCAACCCATTCTAAAGCAGATCTAATTTCTCTGAAGATGACACAAAATTAGTACTCATGATATAAAAATCTACCATGTCTGAATAAAAGATGACATTTAATACACTACCACCAGTTTCTTATTTTCATGAAAGTTAAATTTACCCACAATGATTCCCCTCCAGGGCAGGAGATTTGTCTTTGAGACCTCCAAGGTGCCTTGAGGAATGGCAGCCCTGTTTCCATGTGCTTCCCTAGGCATTCACCAGGGATGTTTGCAGCAATAAGGCAGAGAAAAGGACCAGGGCAAGTGCAGGGACCTGCACCTGGGGAGGAAAACCCCAGGTTATTACCAAGTTTGTTTTCCACTACTCATTATATTTACCTTCTGGGTTAGGAAGCGTTTGGAGACCTCCATTCCCTCTGTTTTCCCAGTACTCCACTGGAAATGCATTTCTCCTGCAGGCTCTCAAAGCAATGCCCCTCATCTTTTTGTATTGTTTATTGCAGCCTATTGACAATTATTTATCTATCCAGGGGCGGAAATAAAAGAAGGAAATAAAAGCTTTTATGAAGGAGAAACAAAACCAAACATAACACATTCAAATGAGAAATAGCAAAGATATATTTTATCTTTTCCCAAGTAAAAGCAAGCAAGTTTTGTGTATTTTTTTTTAAATACATCCTTTATCATCTTTTTTTAATGTGATTCCAAGTGGAATTGAAAGCCTCAGGGAGTAACTGTCCCAGTACTTTTAAAACATATATGGCATTTCTGCAATAGCATGAAGAGATGAGGGAACTTGTATTTAATTTCCCATTCTTCAAATTATTTAGTGCAACTTAATTCAGACTTTAAGCTGCTGCCCCCTGTGACCACAGAGAAGGTGTATTCTGCAGAACTAAGAGTATCCCTCAGACCTCTTCCCTGACTGCCCCTATGCCCAAGGTGACTGAAATTTAGGGTTGAAAGTTTTAATATACCCTTTGGCAACTCTCCAGATTAAAAAAAAAAGATTTCCTTATGTTCAGACTAACTTTATTTTTTTTAAATTTGTGCCCATTACCTCCTGTGATGTCCTTGGATACCTCTGGCACCATCTTCTTCACTGCTCTTACCATCAATTATTGACACAGCTTGATGAGATCTCCTCTCCAGGCTGAGCACTTCCAGATGGATCTCTCAGCCTTTCCTCCCACAAGAGTTGCTTCTCTATCTTTATTATTCTCCCTGGTCTTGCTCCAGGGAATGTTGGAAACACACAGCTGGGCACAGGATTCCAGATGTGGCCACACCAGTGCAGAGCAGTGGGAAAGGAGCACCACCCCCAACCCTAATTAAAATATTCCTCCCTGATGAGAAGGACAAGGATTCCATCTCCCTTTTTCTCCACAGGACATCACTGGCATGGGATGCCCAGAGAAGCTGTGGCTGTCCCATCCCTGGAAGTGTCCCAGACCAGGTTGGACAGGGCTTGGAGCAACCTGGGCTGGTGGGAGGTGTCCCTGCCCATGGCAGGGATGGCACTGGGTGGGCTTTGAGGTCCCATCCAACCCAAACCAGTCTGGGATTCCAAGGAAATTCTATGAAATTCTCTGGAACTGCCAGTACTGGGAATTTTATTGAAATTATGAGTAACCTTATCAGAAAGCACAGTCAATTTTAAGATTCAGCTCAGCCAATGAGGTAAGTGACATCTTTCAAACCAAGGAAAGACATTGTTGCTTAAAATTTTAAGGAACACATTCTCCCTTGAGTCCTATGGGGAGAGGCTGAGGGAGCTGGGGGTGTTTAGCGTGGAGAAGAGGAGGCTCAGAGGTGACCTCAGCACTGTCTGGAACTGCCTGAAGGGAAGTTCTGGCCAGGTGGGGGTTGGTCTCTTCTCCCAGGCACTCAGCAATAGGACAAGGGGGCACGGGGGGCTCAAGCTCTGCCAGGGCAAATTGAAGTTGGAGATGAGAAAAAACTTCTTTGCAGAGAGAGTGCTCAGGCATTGGAATGGGCTGCCCAGAGAGGGGGTGGATTCCCCATCCCTGGAGGTTTTTTAAGTGAGCTTGGCCGTGGCACTGAGTGCCATGATGTGGTAAAGGGACTGGAGTTGGCCCAAGGGTTGGACTTGATGATCTGGGAGGTCTTTTCCAACCCAATCCATTCTATGATTCTGTGATTCTATGATTCTCTCCCATCTGTAGTTAATTGTTAGTATTTGGAAGTAGAACATCTTTCAAACATTAAATAGAAAAGTTTTATTACCGATTTTGATTGGGTTTTGTTATTTGGATATTTTTTTTTCATTTCTAAATCTTCTTTTGCTCAAATAACAACCTAAATTTAGTTTCCCTCCCAGGGCTATTCATTTCATAAGCTTAAATCAAAGTATTTCCTGGGTACTGATCCACTGTAGCAGTCAGGTAATTACAGCTCCAAACCACAACTAAAGTCGCACAGTTGATGAACTATCAGGATTTTTAAATTTTATGTTTACTCAGCATCCTCTGTGAATATTCCCTGCATACATATTTACAAACTGGCCATAAATTCCCCCAAAGCTTCACCATGAAGTTGCATTAAAAAGTGTGTGCTTCTCTTTTTAATCACCTGCTGAAGTGTTTGGCTGGGCATTGCTAAAATGAACTTAAAGTGTCACCCAAATTACCTGTGCCTCGACATTTCTGTACCCACTGGGACAAAGTGTCCTCAGAGAGAGAGTTTTCCTTCCTGGATAGAAGAAGGTGTGTTTAGCAGCTCTAAAAATACAACTGCTGAGGAGAATGTGTAGATGAAAGGGGAAAAAAGTGAGAAATAGCAGCACAAGGCACAGCCTGGACTTAGAGGGGGAAATTACATTATGACCTTTTTAGCTTTCAAATATTTTTCAGAATATACATCTGAATTTCAAGTAGAACTGAGTATTTTTGCCCAATATCTGTTAGAAAAGGTGTTTTTTTCAGGTGAAAGCATCACAACTTAAAAAATTAGATCACATTTGAAATCAGCCAATTGAAAGCAGCAAACAAGTATCTTCCTTTGCCCTGTTGCACCTCTAAGTTTGTTATTTACATTTGCTAATTCTAAACTAACCTGTGGGAGGTTTATTTGAACAGTTTCTAACTAAATACCTGGAATATCTGAGTTAATAAGCATGTGCAGTTTGTGTAATCACTTAACAATCACAGTGCAGAAGAGAACTAAAGTTTTTTATTTTTTTTTGTCATTTGGGACATGTGCATCTCTTGAATTAAATTTCCCCTTTATTCCCTTTTAACATGTTCTCAAAGATGATGCAGCTTGTCTGAACCAAGTCAGACAGACATTTACTGAGAAATCATGAACTTAGAAAATATTTTAGTGGTTTGGGCTTGTAAATATTCAGTCACTGATTTTTCTGTGTGAGGTTGAGTTGGGTCAAAATTACTTTTGAGAAACCCAGCTCAGAAACTCGTTTTCTTGGCAGAGAAGGCACCAGGGCACAGCACAGATATTTTAGTTCACTTTTCCTGCTGTGTGGCTCCCACTCCCCCTTTGGAATGGGTTGAATACTCCAAGGACACGTGAATCTGCACATGAAAAGGAGGAGAATCTGCATAGCGAAAGAGACGCATTTCCATCAGCCAGAATAAAGGCTGGAGTGGTTTTTAGAGGTCTTTGTGAAGCCTTGGGTGCTACAGGAACCCACTTATAGCAGGTGAGACAAAGGGAAGAAAACCAGGCTGCCTCCAAACAGGGATGTTCATTTTAGTGCCACAACCAGAAGATCAAAGTCTTCCAGTGGAACAAGAAGTGTTGCAGCTTTGACATAATAGCCGTGAAAAATCAGACATTAAACTTGGACCAAATCGACTTGTAGCCATTGTTTGTGTGAAATTGGGAAGTGAAAGAGAGGCCACGGTATTTAAATTGAAATACCATTCCTCCCCTGCTGCTCCCTGTCTGTGTTAGATCCATCTGGGAGCTGGCATATTACACGGGGACATTGTTCCTCGAGACATGACCCCCAAGGATCAGCAGCTCTTGGAGGAGCAGCTTGGGGTGCAATAAAAGCCTGACATTCTCCACTAGCTGTGGGATCCTTGTTAAGCAGGGAGCAAAGCATTGCCTTTATCCCAGGCTCAGCAGGTCACTTCTGAGAGAGGTTCTCAGCTCCTGTATCCTTAGCAGGGAGATCATAGGACAGAAATGACATTTGGAAATGAAAATGGGTGTCTGAGGTCCCTGCAAAGCCTGTTCACCTTCTGGGAGGCAGCACTGGGGGAAAGGTTTTCCCACTCTGAGGATTTCTCTCCTTGTCTCAGTGGCTCCAGGGGCTGGGGATTGGGTCAATGGAATGCAGAGCAGAACATGAGGAAGGGCTCAAAAATTGAGATTTGTTTAGCCTGGAGAAGAGAAGGCTCTGGAGGGACCCAACTGTGGCCTTGCAGTGCCTGAAGGGGCTACAGGAAAGAGAGACTTTGGACAAAGGTCTGGAGGGACAGGACAAGGGAATGGCTTCCCACTGCCACAGGACAGGGCTAGGCGGGATATTGGGAAGGAATCCTTCCCTGTAAGGTGGGTAGGTCGTGGTACAGGTGCCCAGACAAGCTGTGGCTGCCCCAGCCCTGGAAGTGTCCAAGGCCAGGCTGGACAGGGCTTGGAGCAACCTGGGCTGGTGGGAGGTGTCCCTGCCCATGGCAGGGGGTGGCACTGGATGGGCTTTAATTTCCCTTCCAACCCAAAGCATTCCATGATTCTCTCACTTAGTTCCTTTCTTTTTCATGCTCCCAGGCTACTAGAAATTCTCCCCTTTGTTTTCTGAAAATGGATAAATGGTCCTTTCATGAGAAAGTGTTTTCTACTGAAAAAAAAAAAAAAAGGAAAGCTGAAGTATCTGGGGAGTGGGACAGTCACAGACGATGGTCAGGAAAGGAGAGAATTCCAGTCCCATCCAACTGGGATCCTGGTGAAATCCATTAGTCCCAGTATACTGAGTTGTCCACAGGCAGCTAGATAACACTTTATGGAAAGATTTGGTATTAAACTTGAGGGAAAATTCTACCGTAAATAAAGTTTTTTATGTGTTTTATGCCCTCCTGAACAGGCAAATAGGAGAGTATCAATTTGTTAAAATCAAACTCTTTATGGCCTGAAACTCACTGGGCTTATTCTGTTGCCTTTTTGGAGCAACCCAGAAATTTCAGATCATATTTTCATGGACAAGAGTCTTTGCTGAAGTATGAGACTGGAATCAGTGACAGTCAGAAGGGAGAAGGAACACAAAGGCAAATAAAGTTGAAGGATGAACATGACAGAGTGGAAGAAGAAGATGGATCTGGTATCTCATGGATGTGCCAAAGTCACTTGCAGAGTTCTTTGGCTCAAATGAGACATTACAGATTTGAGGTGCTGAGTTATTAATATCCTGGGCTGTAATAGTTAATGTGGTGAAATTTGCACTACTGCAGTCTGGGATATAATGGGAAAGAGCTCTTTTATCCAGGAAATTGCCATTTATAATGAGATCTGCTCCTCATGTCCTGACTCAGAGACAAAAGAGAGGGAAAAAAAAATGGAATAAATACCTCTCACACCTTTCGCCAGCACTAAAAGCTCATTTAAACATAATTTTGAGAAATTCCATTTGGAGAAAAGGTTAAAGATCAACTCTAGCTCCTTCACAGAGGTGAAGGCACTTCACTCTGGACTGATTTTGCCTCACACAGGCAATGACAGCTGTGGGGAACACCAGAGCTCCAACAGGCTGACAGCACCACCAAATGATGTTGTTAAAGTGACAGCTGAAATGGGAACTGGTTTATTGCTGGTTACAATCCTTCCCATCTCCCACTCTTCTAAAAACCTTCCTTCTAAGCATGAAACATTAGCATTTTAATGCCTATTTCAATGACAACTTTTAATTTGCTTTCCTTTGGAGTTGTTTTTTTTTTAAATTATGAGATAATGACTGACTAGTCTAAATGATTTGTTAAGCATAATTTCTGGTGATTATTTTCTGTTTCTCTTGCTTTTTTACTCCCTTTATTTTACATATCATGTGTGTGTAGGGCAGGGAAAGGAGCTGGGAAGGAGCTGGAGCAGCAGAAGGGGCTGAGGGAGCTGGGGGGGCTCAGCCTGGAGAAAAGGAGGCTCAGGGGGGAGCTTCTGGCTCTGCCATCCCTGCCAGGATGGGGGAGCTGGGGCGGGGATCAGGCTCTGCTCCAGGGCACAGGAACAGGAGAAGAGGGCACAGCCTCAGGCTGGGCCAGGGGAGGTTCAGTTTGTATACTGAAAAAATGTCTTCATTGAGAGAGTGGCCAAGCCCTGGAATGGGCTGCTCAGGGAGGGCTTGGAGTCCCCAACTCTGGAGGTGCTCAGAAAATGAGTAGACGTGCCCCTTGGTGCTGTGGTTGAGTCGACAAGGTGGAGCTCAGCCAAAGGTTGGACTTGGTGATCCTGGGATCTTTCCTACCATGAAGGATTCTGTGATCCTCTGAGTGGTTGGGTCACTCTGGCTTATTCCTCAGGACCATCCTTAGAACCTTCATCCCCAGTGGTCTTGCCCTGTGCTCTCAGTGACAGACAGGAGTTTTGCTCTACATGTGTATGTTTGAGACTATAGAGATATTCTGTATAACACAACAGAAAGCTGCCTTGTAAAACAGGAAGAAAAACCCTCTAAGCTGTCAGGAAATAATCCTTCTGTGACCTGGTAAAAGGCTAAAACAGGCTCACATCACACCGAACACCTCCAGTTTAGTTAAACTTCCCAATGTTTCCATGTAGGATGAGCCAGCTTGAGAAAGCAAAAGGGCTCATTTCCATTTGCCTAATTGTAGACAGAACGATGTTTTCAATATTTTCCTGTGAAAATTAGAGCCTCGTGGAAATGGAATTTTCAGCTGAAACATTGCCTGGTTGTCAGGAGTTGAAGTTGGATTCTCTGGCTAATGGTAAATCTCCTTAGACACAAGGAAAAGGCAAGAAGCAGAGGAGAAGCAGCAGGGAAGCCTAAACAGGGACAACTTAAGGTCCCTGCTAGGACAGTCCAAGGCCTCTCCTCTCCTCCTGATGGGTGGTGAAGTCAAGGAGATACTTTTCCTCCCCAGAAAGGCATGAATACTAAAGGGAGGTACAGCCTACAGGAGGGTAGGACTTTTGGAATGCCAGGGAAGGGTCTTTGGATACAAAGAATAATTAATTATGGTGTATTATGGCACTGTGAGGATGTGCAAGACTTCATATGAAATGCTTAGGGGAAGGACCAAAGCAGGGGAAGAGGAAAAGAAGATGGATTGGAGAGGGCAAGCGTGGGAAAATAAAGGGTGAGGGGATAAGGGGGAACAAGTTTTGTGTAGACAGGTGCCACTTGGCTGAACCCTGTGTTTGATCACTGCAGTGGGTCCTAAAGTCACTTTATATCCTATGTCCCACTTCCTTCTGTTCCCCCTTCCAGCCCTGTGGGTCTCAATGACAGCAAACTGCGGTTGAGATGAGGTGACAAGCGAAGACATCTCAGGGTGGTCACAGCAGAGAGGGCTTCGGAAATAAGAGCTCCCTGGATGTGGGTGGCAGCAGGCAGAGCCCAGGGCCTGCACAGACAAGTGTCCAAGCCCCCTGGACACACCTGGAGGCTCTGTGTGTTGCTGGAGCACAGGCTCAGCCTCACTGCTCTGCCCTGGTCCACCAAGCCCATCCTCTCATCAGGAAGGCTGCCAGGTTAGTTAAGCACATTATCTCCTCATAATTTCACATTGCCTGGTCTCTTTATCCTCCTTGTGTTTGGAACCGATTTCCAGGAGTATTTGCTCTCACCTTGCCATGGTTTGAGATGAGGTTAACCAGCCTGTAGTGGCTGATATCCTCCTACTTGTCCTTCATGAGGACAGGAGTGATGTTTGCTTTTTCCAGCCATCCTTTCTCACTTGCCATGAGCTCTGCACATGTTAAACATGGAATCACAGAATGGTTTGGGTTGGGAGAGGCCTTAAAATCATCTGAGACCAACCTCCTGCCATGGGCAAGGACACCTTCCACCAGCCCAGCCTGCTCCAAATCTCACCCAATCTGACCTTGGACACTCCCAAACACCGACAACTGGTAACAGCACCAGGGTAGAACTGCAAAAGCTTAGAAACCTCTTTCCTTTCTAAAGAATAGAAACCAAAATCCTTCCCAGAGCTGTTCACACCTGACATTCTCATTCATTTAGGGTGAGCATAATTAGGTTCTGTGCAGCAGAGAAATGTTAGACACATCCTTCCACTTAGGGATGTTTAGTGTCCTTCTCTCTGCTTCTTTCACCCTTTTTAAAGGCTGATGTTTTCATAATAATTTCATTATTCTCCTCTACTTTGAATGATGAACCCAGCTGAGAATTGAGTTTAATTACCTGAGTTGTAGCTGGCAGAGGGTGAGGCTGAGACAACAAAAGCTTTTCTAACAGGAAGGAAGGGAAATCTCATAAACACCATTGTTGGGTCTTTTTATTGTGATGCACAAAGAGAGGTCTAACAACAACAGCCTGGAAAATGGAAGTGGTAAATGAACAGACTGAGGGCCAAGCCTCCTGAAATAGTCTAATGTATGAAGCACCTCAGCAGCATTTAGAAATATTAAAATTATTATAGTGATGAGAAGGGAAGCCACTGCTGTGTGTGACAGACCCTTAGCCAGGGCAAGAAGCACTCAGCCCCAAGGGATAATTACACACCCCCTCCTACAAAAGCTCATCTAAATGTGTCATTGTCCTTGAAAAGCTGATTTCTTACAGTTTCTGGGGGGGTTTATATTTTTTTTAACTCTCATTCCCACAATAAGCAGTGCTGTACGAGCTGAGGGTGCAGTGACCCACCTGGAGGGTGGGGCCATCCAGGGGGACCTGGGCAAGCTCAGGAACTGGCCCTCAGGAATCTCCAGAGGTTTAGCAAGGCCTGGACTTTGCTGCACCTGGATCAGGGCAAGTCCTGGGATTAATCCAGTCTGGGGATGAGCAGATGGAGCAGCCCTGGGAGAAGGACCTGGGGGTGCTGGTGGGGGAGAGGTTGGACATGGCCAGGCACAGAACCCCCCATGCCCTGGGCTGGTGCCACAGTGTGGGCAGCAGGACAGGGGGGCATTCTGCCCCTCTGAGCCTCAGGTGAGACCCCACCTGCAAAGCTGCCCCAGCCCTGAGGGCAGCACAAGAGGGACATGGAGCTGCTGGAGAGAGTCCAGAGGAGGCCCCAGGATGGTCAGAGGATGGAGCAGCTCTGCTGGGAGGAAAGGCTGGGAGAGCTGGGATTGTTCAGCCTGGAGAGGAGAAGCTTTGGAGTGACCCAATTGTGGCCTTGCAGTGCTCGAAGGGGATACAGGAAAGATGGAGACTACTGACAAGGGCTGGAGGGACAGGACAAGGAGAATGGCTTCCCACTGCCAGAGCGCAGGGTTAGATGGGATATTGGGAAGGAATTCCTGGCTGTGAGGGCACAGGATGCCCAGGGATGCTGTGGCTTCCCCATCCCTGGAAATGTCCGAGGCCAGGTTGGACAGTCCTTGGAGCAACCTGGGCTGATGGAAGGTGTCCCTGCCCATGGCAGGGGTAGGAATGAGATGATCTTTAAGGTCCCTCCAGCCCAAACCATTCCATGTTCTGTGACTCTGTGATACCTGCATGTGCCTGTGTCTCTATATCTGTATCTATACACCCACAGACACTTTCTCAAGGTGGGTCCCTGTCCCCACTTGTGTCACTGCTGCCGGTAGCAGCTGCAAGGGCCTTATTCTCTCTTGCCCCATCCTTTGCAGTGCATATTCTGCTGATGGCTCTTTGTTACAAGGGGTACAAAGCAGAATCTGTCGGATAGTTCCTGGGGAGTGAGGAACAGCTCTTGGAGGTGGATGGAGGAGCTCACACAAAGATGTTTGTCAGCACATCTGAGGATGCCGGAAGCATCTCAGGCACTCAAGGCACAGGCATTTTCAGCCAGGGAGAACATAACTTGCCCTTATATCCTGTAATGAAGCTGCCTCCAAGTGGGAGGAAAGCTGTGGATTCTACTCCAAGATCCACTCAGGCTTTCATTTATCCTTAGAATCTTTCTCTAGGAGCCTGACTGGTCTGGCAGACATTTCCTCCAGCTCCTGCCTGATCTACTGTGCCAGCTGTGCCTCCCACCCCTGGTGTGGCAGCTGGCTTAGGGCTGGGAGGCATCACTACCACAACAATACTGTTATTGTTCCCCTCCATCAGTGCTTTCTAATCCCTGCTATGCCTCAGCCTCTCTTTGTCTCTGCCCTACAGTTGCCAGAGTTACTCCTGCGATTCTGCTGCTGCAGGAGATAAGGTCAGGCTGCTGCACAGAGATGTTCCAAAGTGTAGCTGAAACGTGGTGATGTCATGCCAAGGGGAAAATCAAAAACCTGCAGAGAATTACAAGAAATCACAATCAGCCTGACTGTGAAAACACTCTGCAAAATACCACCAGGAGCTGCACGGTTTGTGCATATACTGATTAAATAAGCATTTTATGGACATCATTTCACCTACTCAGATGCTTAATGGTATGGTTCTATCATGTTCCTCCCACTGCCCACTGGGACAACTTGGAATTTATATGGTAATTAAATGCACCCCATTTTAATTAGCTTTTTTAAAAAAAATACATAAATATGGTGCTGATAATCAGGTAAGTTCATTAACCCTTTTCTTGGCAGAACTCATTCACAAATATCTGTTCATTTTTCTTGCTCTGTTGGACCTGCTTCAAGATAATGGTAGGAAAAAAAAGTGGCCGTAAGTTTGATCCTGATTTAGAGGCAGAGGGATGTTTTTCAATTCGTGTTGCATTTAACAGCCTCCCTGCACCCCAGTAATACAAAAGCCATTGGCAGGGGTGTTGAACAGCCAAAATGAAACAGGTATAATGGAGCTAAATACTTACTTTGAGCTGAGGAATCTTTCCTGTCAGCTCCTCAAGATGTGGAGCCAGGAGTATAAAGCACAGCTCAGCCCTCTGGGGAGATTTTCAATGAGTCATTCCCATGGACTGAGGCAGGGAGGTGGCCTGGGAAACCTTCTCCAAATGCTCATGGGGCAGAAAGGATCAGGAAGAACAAGCATATGGGAAGGAATGGCTGTTCCAAAATGGTGTGGAGAGAGAGGATGTTAACAAGCCAGAAATCACTGCTGAGAGCCCTCAGAACTCTGTCTATGATCTGGCAAAGGAGAGAAGTCCCCTCTGAGGTGCCTGAGTGTGACAAGCAGGTGTTGTGGTGAAAGGTGTGCTGGGAAAATCGAACTGCTGAAGGTCATTTTGTGCAATTAAAGATGATTCTGTCCAACTAAAGATCATTCTGTGCCATGTAGAAATACCAGGATCTCGTTCAGGGGGACCTTGCCCAGCTTTGAGATGTTGAACGTCTGCTCTCTGCTATGTCAGTACTTACCAGTTTATCCAGCTCACAGTAGGAGGAAGAAGTCTCTGAACATCATGGACTTTCAGAGGTGTTACCTGAGAGAACAATCCCAGCCTTGCAGGGTAGGAAACAGGCAGGATGTGGACCATGCTGGCAGTTCTGATTGAAAAAGCATCTTCCTTTTGCTTCTTTGGCAGGTCTCCCTGATTCCATATCCTCCTTCCAGAGGCAGGAGAACCAATGCCACCCAAAACCAAAAGGACAGTGCAAACCCCATGAAGGTTGGCAGCCAGAGCTTTAGCATAAGGAATGAGGTTCCCTTGATGTGCAGCTCAGAAGTACAAGGGCAGGCCCAAAGGGAGTAGCAGGTTTGCCATTAATACTACTGGCACTTATACTTAATATTACAAGTTATAAAAATGAGTGGGAAGGTCATCACTCCTCATCTCAATTCAACTTTCAGGGAATTTTTTCCCAAAAAGGGTGGTCAGGCATTGGAAGGGGCTGTCCAGGGAGGTTTAGAGTCCCCACCGCTGGAGGACTGGCCATAGCACTCAGTGCTCTGGGCTGGGGGACAAGGTGGGCATTGGGCACAGAGTGGGCTCCAGGGGCTGAGAGGGCTTTTCCAAACTAACTTTTTCTGGGATTCGGTGTGTAAAATGGTCACCACGTTTCTCACACATCACTGGCTGGGGGACATGGGCTGCAGAAGAGCCAGGCAAGGAAAATGAAGAATAATTTCACCAGATGGCAATTTGAGTTGGCATTCAACTCACTGGCGGGGGCGTCAGGTGTTTGGTGTTTGGTGTTCCACCGGAGCAGACACACCACCCCAAAAAACTGCATTGTACTAAAAACTGGGGCCAGAAAAAATACCACAGACTGAAAAAACCTCTTCATTCCTTTTCATTCTAGAGTTCCTTTTTCTCTTCTGACTTCTCCTGGTATTTTCCTGGGTGTTTTATAATGCCATGCCCAGCTCAGGAGGGCTGTCATTCTATCCAGACTTCCCATGGGAGGGTGAAGCCAATATTTTCAGTGAATGCTTGGAAAATCCTGGTGTTTCTGGAAGGATCCTGGTCAGTCTGGGGACATCTTCAAAGGCCACCACTGCTCCTGCTCAGCTTTAACTCCCCTTCAAGAATGATATGAACCTTATGGACCTTGATTTGGGAGTCTGACTATAAATGATGAAGTTATGATGAAGATACTTGTGTTGTGTAGCTTATGGCAGGTGTGGAGGGAATTTTACCCTCTCTTTGTTAAGGAGAGGGCAGTTTTTATTAAACTGAGTATGAAATTATTTAGTCCTACTGCAAAAAGCTTATGTTTAGAGATTTATCCCGTATTTGTACTAAACAATGAAAATTTAAACTGAAATATTAGAAATGAGAGGCTTTATCAAAACTTTTAAACTAATGGATGCCAGATTTTGGAAAACTTTTACCTTTTTATAGAACCACAGAATCATTAGGGTTGGAAAAGACCTCCAAGGTCAAATCCAACCTTTGCTCAAATACCCCCGTGATCACTAAACCATAGCATGAAGTATCAGATCTACTTGGTTGATGCATTTAAATATCACTGTCTCTGAATTCTGAGCTGGAGGATATTGTAATGATTTTTTTCTTAGTCAGTACATGCTGTTTTGGTAGTGTTGGCAGAAGGAAACAGCCATCAAGTGAGACAGCTGGTCCAGAAGAATCATGACTCACAGGAGGACACCACCTTCTCTCCTTCCCTTCCTTCATTGTAGTAGCTTTGGCTCTAGTCAGCATAGGTCCCCATTTAGGCCTCAGTTTTCAGCAGGCCTCAAAGGACGTGATGCAGATCAGAGGGGACAGGTATCATCTGACTTAAGCAGCCAAAGAGGTATTTCATATCATCTGACATCATTAGGAAGCGTCGAGGAGTATAACAAGCCAGGGGGGAGGAGTTTCTCCCTTTTCGGTCCATGCTTTGGACCAGGAGGGTTCCTACTCCCTGACTGCTGAGATCAGGCCCTGCTGCTGGTCTGTGTGGCTGTTTACCTGGGGAAGTGAGCATATTCCTGTTAATTCCTTTTTCCCTCTTGCTGGGAGGTTTCCTTTGGGGAGGAGGTTTGGTTGGTTCAGAATTCTGCTTGTTAGCTGGGGCGACCTCGGTGAGCCTGTTGTTGTTTCCTGTCACTATGTGCTATTTCATAGTTGGTGTTAAGCTTTCCACTTCTCTATATAAATATAAGAACTTCACCATGTCCAAAGCCTCATTTCTGTTTTTTTCCCTCACTCTCCTTCTCTAGGAGTGGACCTTTTGACTGGGTACCAGGCAGTTGGCATTTTGCCAGCTTAAACTATAACATTCTTCCTCTCCTCCTTCCACAGCTGTTACTCCCTCTTGTTTGGAAGCCGGGATTGGCTTTCCTCACATTTGGTGACTTTGGTGTCCACCAGCCTTCAAGGACAACAGAATTTGTGAGAACTCAGGGGATATCAAACCCACAGCATGTTTGTGAATACAGAAACAAGCTGCCTGTTCTTTAAAAGGTTCTTTTTTTTGTTTTAATTCCAGTGATCCCG
Source organism: Sakesphorus luctuosus (assembly GCA_013396695.1). Classification (NCBI taxonomy): domain Eukaryota; kingdom Metazoa; phylum Chordata; class Aves; order Passeriformes; family Thamnophilidae; genus Sakesphorus; species Sakesphorus luctuosus. The sequence continues at coordinate 168,184 of VWZD01010389.1, read as the reverse complement.
CCACTTGATATTTTACCTTAATTTATCCCCTAAAGTCTGTAATTTGATGGTGTGATGCTCTGTTAATAATGTTAACAAGATTGCAAACACCAAAAAAGGCACCACGCAGAGTTGGAAGAACAAAGGAGAATTTATCAGGGAGAATTAGAGCAGCCATTACAGAATAAAAGTTACATACTATAATAAACAGTTTCTTTGTGTAAAAAGTATATTTGAAACAAGGATAAAGCAGAACAGGACTCATCTGCTACACGTTCTCCTAAATATGCAATAATAGATCCAGGAAATTCTTGATGGAGAGCTGGAAATCTGATTTCAGGTTCCTACAAAAAGGCCATTGGAAAATGTTCCTGCTGCCTTAGACCTTCAGGGTGTACAAAATCCTAACAAATAATGTGGGTTATTTACTCCTCATGTGCATAACAACTGGTGCTCAAACCCTTCAGCAGGGCCTGAATTTTCGCTGCGAACTGAAGTGTTTTAAACTCAAGAGAATTGTGTTCAAGTGCTTAAACCCCAGGCCTAATTCATGTGAAGTTTTGCCTGTTTGGTACATTGACTTGTGCTCAAATAAAACTGAAAGTTTTAATGCTGCACATTCAGTGGCCCTTCCAGAAATTCAACTTTTATCTCCAGATTATGATTTCTTCTGTTGCTCAGCCATGTGTTACCTCAAAAATACCCTGAAATCAGCGGCAGAATCATTTTAATTCCTTGGGAAATAAGAGGGCCCTTAAAAATGAGTAATAAAGAGCATCCTTCTATGCCTGCATTAATTTCCTTGTTAAAAAGCACAGTTTGCTTAAAAAGTTTAATTACTTTACCTCTCTTGTGTGCAGAGAACACCAAGAGATGTGGCCATCCAGATAATAAGGCCATAAAAGATGAAAGTCACAAAATAAAGTGTCTGCTTTCGTTTTCCATCTTCCCTCTTCAAAAGGAACAATCTCAGGCAATACAAAGAGCAGATCAACACAGAATGCTGTTAAAAAGGAGAGATAAAGGCAATATTTGCTCTCTGAGGTATTCCCAGCTGATATAAAAGATCAAGAATTGGACTTTCAAAGTGGTATGGACTGAAATATTTCCCTGATTCATTCTGCCATCGCCCATCCTTAGCGTGTGTGTGCAGAATTTGGGGGTAAAATAGGAGTAAATTGTGGTCTCTCAACTCATTCTAAGCTCTCCTTGAGCTGTGGAAACAGAAAGTCTCACCACCTGTAATAAAAATAAGTGCCTTGGGTTTGCTTCCCCTTCTTTATGATATTGTCATCATAAAAATCTTACAGTTGGATGATTTTTTTTTAATAGCTGGTGTTTCATATGTATTGAATTTGCCAGAAATAGCTGTTAATATGTTTGGGGAAACCATCTTACACCCCTCAAATGGCGTGGCTCTTGCTGGCGGAAGAATGTGCCACCCATTGCAAAAACTGGAGTCAGGGAGGAGAAATAAGTGGGGAATAACCGAATATCCCAGAAAGTCAGGACTGTCAAGGCCCAGCTGACCTGAATTCCCAGAGTAGGGGAATGTGGAATTTTATCCCCACCTCCTACCTTCATATCAGCCCCTTGTTTTGGGGTGGTTGCACTCAATTATGTGCCATTCCCTTGTAAGTCACTCCCTTTATGAGATGCTGAGTGCTAAATCATGCCAGAATTATCAAAGTTGCACATGGGGTGAGAACTGAACCTGTCCTTGAACTGTGGTATAAATTCTCCAAAACTTCATATTACAACTATTCCAATATGCCTTTCTTCTCTTTTAGAATCATAGAATCATAGAATCGATTGGGTTGGAAAAGACCTCCGAGATCATCAAGTCCAACCCTTGGGACAACTCCACTCCCTTTACCACATCATGGCACTCAGTGCCATGGCCAATGCAGCATTTTNAAAAACCTCCAGGGATGGGGAATCCACCCCCTCTCTGGGCAGCCCATTCCAATGCCTGAGCACTCTCTCTGAAAAGAATTCTTTCCTGATACCCAACTTCAATTTGCCCTGGCAGAGCTTGAGCCCGTGCCCCCTTGTCCTATTGCTGAGTGCCTGGGAGAAGAGACCAACCCCCACCTGGCCACAACTTCCCTTCAGGCACTTCCAGACAGTGCTGAGGTCACCTCTCAGCCTCCTCTTCTCTTAAAATGCAGCATTTTAAGTTTGAAGCTGTTCTTGTCTTCTCCAAAGGGAAAGTCCAAAATATCTTGAGAAGTGCTGAGGAGTTTCTGGAGTATCCATGGCCATCCCTGCCCCATGGAAAAGGTGGCAAGCATTTGTTACAACTGAGGGGAGAAATGCAGAGTGTGAGCCGAGCCCTGCCACTAGAAACACCACCAACTGTCTCCCTCACACTCATCTTGCAGCAGTAAAATACTCAGAGCAGTGCACCAACGCCCACCCTCCCCTGTTTATTTAGGAATTGCCTCCCATCAGTCTGCTAAAGCCGAGTTCAAGGCCGTTCGTTTATGAAAGCGCAGAGACCTTTTTGCATAATGTGCTAATTCACAACAACCTATTAAGTTGCTCCACGGGCTCCTGAGTATGCTTAGACACAAATTGCCGAGAGAAAAACCTTTCAGAGCATTTCATTTCCCCGTGTTCAGCCCCAGTGTAGTCCCAGCTCGGAGGTAGATGTAAATAAGCTTTCCCCTTGTATATAAATAAGCACTCGGCTGTAGATTTCCTCGCTGATTGAAAGCAAATGGGGAGCAGCATCACTGTGCTGTAAATCACCATTTGTGCTTGGCTCCTTGGATCATCAGCTTTGAAACAAAGCAGAGCATATTGGTACAGAATAAACAGGAGCACTCAGGTGGAGGCTTTGCTGCTCCTTGGGGTGGGCAGAGCTCCTCCAAGCGCTCCTTACTTCAGGCAGGTACCTCCCCTCAGAGCAGCTCCCAAAGCCAGGCTCTGCCTCTCTGTCCCTGGGATTAGCTTAAATCCAATTGCATCTTTCAAAACAAATACAGCTGGCTGGTTAAACATCCACTTCTGAGCCAGGGAAAAAAAAAGTAAGGGAGTCGGAATCTTCATGTCTTAGCAAATCCTGGTAAAACACAGGTGCCTTCGAGGTCTCTGATCTTCTACCCTTACATATCCAAGGCACAAACTAATTCCTGACACACATTGTGGGCCCTTCCCCCTCCCCTTTTAGATGGAATGAGCGTTAAGGAAAGTTTTCTCTGGGTCATTTTAATCACTAAACCAAGAGCAAAGAGAATCATGATTCAATTGTTCTGTCTTTGTCGTCTCTAAATATTTACATTACTGACTTTCAGATTCAGTTAAATTAAGATCATCCCTGGTCAATGCTGTTGCCATGCACTCCTCTGCTAATCATAGTTAATGAAAATTGCAGGGATATCAAACTCATTTCTAAGATCAAGGGGAACAGAACAGCCCTTCTCACCAAGGACAAAACATGATATATCCTGGGGGCATTGACTGTACTGACCATAAAAGCAACACATTTTCAAAGCTTATTTAGTCTCTGCATGCCACATAATGAATGATCACAGTTTGAAGGATGTCAGAGTTAAAGAAAGACATGGGCCAGCTCATTATACACATAATAAGTAAGACATAATACACAGGAAATACTGAGGTGATATTTGTTTATGGCATAATTTTACCTTATTTCTCAGAAGTGTAACTTTTACAGGGTACAGCCAGATATTCTTCTCTGTAAATCAAATGGGTTCCTTAAGAAGACAATGAAATCAGACTGCCAAAGGACAGTGGTCCATCATATCTATCTATCTATCTATCTATCTATCTATCTATCTATCTATCTATCTATTATCTATCTATCTATCAATTTTCTATCTATCTATCTATCTATCTATCTATCTATCTATCTATCTATCTATCTATCTAACTATCTTTATCTATATCTATCCATCCATCCATCCATATCTATCTATCCATCTATCTATTTTTCTGTCTGGCTGATGAATGAGTCAATAAGCTTCAAAACCCGTTTCCTTCTTTTATTTGAGATCTTTTCTGGAGTAGATCATGTTTCTCTGGTAGTACCCTGGTGAATACAGGACATTTTAAAGTGAATAAGAAGATAAAAGTGGGAGATGCTTTGCTGGAGCTGCTTCAAGCAGGGCAGAGCAGGGCAGGGATGAGCAGGTCGAGTGTGGCTGTGGCTGCAGTGACCAACACCTGGTGCAGGTTCAGAAACCTGAGAGAAGTGACCAAGTAGATTCCTAGCCCTGGACTTCAGGAGACCTTTTTGGCAGAACCCAGTGGGAGACTGGGGAAAGGAGCCCAGTACACCAGTGGGCAAGGACAGGGGGAAGACTTGGGCACCCCATGACTGGACACTGGAAAGCTGCTCTCCACCATCTCCATCACTTTTTAGGTCATAGGAGAGATGGAAAACTGAGTGGAGAGAGTTACGTGTCCCACAGTCCTGGAGAAAAGGCAAGGGAAGGTTGGGAAAAGCTCAGGCTTCCTCATCTTAATGCTCCAGGCACAGGCAGAACAGCTTGAGACTAGGAAAAGCCATCCAAGGGCAAAACAAACCTGACCTGCTCACTCTTTGTGGTGACAGAAGCGGCCATGTAGATGAGGGAAGGGCAGTAGGTGCTGTTCACCTTTCTTTTCAGTTGGGTTGTTGACTGAGTCTTCCCTGAAACCTTTCTGGCCAAAGTGGAGAAAAATGAGATGAACAAGGGCATGAGGTGGGCTGGAAAACTGCTCTCAAGGGGTGGCCCAGTTGCTAGTGGTGACCCTCAGGGGCTGGTGCTGCATCGTAGGACAGAGAACACTCTCAGCATGTTTGGAGAAGTGTCAGACTGGGATGTGACCTGATAAACTGAGGTGCAGGGCTGTTATCCCAAGAGAAATGGGCCAAAAGAAACCTCACAGCCCAAGGAAAATGCCTCCAGTTGGCCATAAGCTGGAAAATGCAACACACAGATGGAGAGAACTGGGGCTTTTCAGCCTGGAGAAGAGCAGGCTTGGGGGGGCATTAATTGTTCTCCACACCTGCCTAATGGGAGGGTGGAGAGAAGACAGAGGTCACTTATCTCAGAGATGGGCTTCTGTAGATAAAGAGGCAAAGCCGGAACACGGAAAATTCTTTATGAGGAAAAATGGTTGTCATATGTGTGGCCAAATATTGGCACAGATTTCCCAGAGACATGACATTTCCATACTTGCAGACAGACAAATCCTGACTGGAAAAGGCCCTGAATGACCTTCTGCAACTGAGAGGGTGGAGCAGCTGCCCCTTGGACATCCCTTCCCACCTGTAATATTTCTGTTTCCAAGCTGTTGCAACACACCCAGTGTTGCCATTTTTCCTGGATGGAACAGAACAAACAGGAGAAGAGGTAAATTCTTTACAAGTCACTTGTGTTTGGGTTCCCAGTTCTTTGACATTCCCTTTCCATCATTAGCCAGGGGCCATTATTTCTGCTTGTCTGAGCACCCTTGATGTGTGTGAGAAAAAAAACCCAAACAGAATAAAGGGTCTAAAGTGTTCTTCCAATGAGAAAATTTGATGATAGAATGTCTCCTCAAACTGCCCTTGTCCTGTTTTCTCCTTCCTGTAAAGTTTCTTGCTTCTTCTACTCTCTGATTTAAAATATCTAAGGCTTTGTCCACTCTGCATCTCAATTAGACAGAAAAAGTTGTTGTTAAGCTGTATCTTGTCAGACTATTGCAAGACCATTAAAAAAAAAAAAAAGAAAAAAGAAAAAGTCTGCTGCCTTTTCTCCTTTTTTTATGTGTTTCAGAGCTCTTACCTAACAGCTACAGCAAAGTCATGCCTTGAAGAGAGAGGTCAGAGCCTTTGGAACAGAGAAGAAAACTTCATTAACCAGTTCTATATTTGGAACAACAACAACAACAACAAACATATTGAAAGGAAAGGTAAGTTCATAAATATTTTGTAAACTTTCTCTAAGCTTGATTAGGAACCTGAAAGTGCCTAACTTTATTTAATACTCTGCCAACTTCAATCTGTCTTTTACTCTTCTAAGCAACTGTCTGGAGCAGAATCCCGTTCTGTGCCCTTGGAAAACACGTGTTAACCCCATTAGCAGAACAGAGAGGAAAAGCTGAAGGGAAAAGCTCCTCTCCCTTGATCTGCACAAACACCTTGGAGGCTGTTGACATGTTTGGATTAGAGTCACAGTGTAAAGGCTGATAAAACTACACATCTGGCATTTTTGTGAGTGTTTCAGGTGACTTGCTAAACTGAGTCTTTGCCTAATGGGGAGCTGGTGGTAAATCAGTCTCTCAAAACCTGACAGAAATGATCAAAACTCTGAGTTAACAGATGGTTTTGCTGCTGTATTTTACCATGTGTGGAACAGTCTGTGATGCAACAGGGCTCATTTTCTTTGATGTCAGCTAATTCCTTTAATTATTTATTTTGACCCCAGCCCTGCGGCCAGCACAGGAAAGACATGGAGCTGCTGGAGAGAGTCCAGGGGAGGCACCAGAATGGTCAGAGGATGGAGCAGCTCTGCTGGGAGGAAAGGCTGGGAGAGCTGGGATTGTTCAGCCTGGGGAGGAGAAGCTTTGGGGTGACCCAACTGTGGCCTTGCAGTGCTTGAAGGGGATACAGGAAAGATGGAGAGAGACTGTTGACAAGGGCTGGAGGGACAGGACAAGGGGAATGACTTCAAATTGACAGAGGGCAGAGTTAGATGGGATATTGGGAAGGAATTCATGCCTAGGAGGGTGGGCAGGCCCTGGCACAGGTGCCCAGAGAAGCTGTGGCTGCCCCATCCCTGGGAGTGTCCAAGGCCAGGCTGGACAGGGCTGAGAGCAGCCTGGGTTGGTGGAAGGTGTCCCTGCCCATGGCAGGGGTGGCACTGGATGGGCTTTAAGGTCCCTTCCAACCCAAACCATTTTGCAATTCTGTGATTATTCTACACTGTAATGGCTACTGAAAATCAATTATTTGCTTCTACACACAAGCCACTCACCCCCATCCCAGGGATGGATGGGGAACCTTCTTAGGAAGCTTTTCAGAAGCTTTTGATCCCTTCACTAAACACTGGTATATTTACAATAAAGTCCACATGGAGTTTGGATGGTTTTGTTCATCCACTGAACTGGTGGTACTGGTACTCTGGTGGCACGACAGTTTCTGACGTGGAGCTCACCCAGGCAGAGCCTTCATGGTCATCCCTCCACGGGAGCACAGATGGAACACAATTCAAGTTTTCAGACAACTTTTTATTCCCCTGTAGGATTTTCTGAGACGTTTGTAAGCTGACAGTCTGATTCTTAGCATACAATTGTTACTGGAGAGGGGTAGAACATTCTCAAGGCACAGTTGTCTGCTACAATGGCACCAATAAAACAATCATTAAATCTTTTTATTCCAGTTTTTTTTTCTTTTTTTTTGAGGCAGAGCAGATGTGAGACCCTTCCCTCATTCCCAGATTTCCCCCTTCTCCTGTTTCTTAATTGTTTTACTGGCACAAACAGTGGCTGTATAAAAAATCCCACCTAAAAAGTCAGTAGGAAAACAACTCCATGGGAATTTGTGGACTTAGCAACTGAAAACCTGTTTCTTGATAACATCTACAATAGAAACAAGGTAAAAGAAAATGTCCAAAATATTTTCAGGCCAAGAATGATTCTCTTGTCCTGAGGTGGCAATAATATGTACCTCCAGATCAGCAAAATTCATGGTGGCAAAACACGTGCCTGAGACACATATTTGAAAAAATATTGTGTGATCAATAGCTAAGGACAGGATTTTATTTTAAATTGAAGTTTCTTTCTATGCAACAGGGAGAGTGACAGTTCTGTCAGTTCTGTCAAACACAGGCTTTAATTGAGGTTGGAACACTGTACCATAAGCACCTTCACACCCCAGAAACAACAGCAAGAACACTCTGCCAGGTTCCAATCATTCAAACCTGAATAAGCTTCAAATAAAGCTCACTTGTTGGTGTTTTCATGATTGATTTGATCTGCCTATTTAATAAGTTCACTGAGAAATAACATTGTGGGGTTGCTGGCACCCATTCCCCCAAAAGTGAGAACGTTGAACACACAGCAATTAGGCATGAGAATAAAAATTAATAAAAATCATCCCCAAACTGCTGAAGTTCAAGAAAAGATGAGCATAGAAAAGAGGTTTATTTTCTGGTATATTCTCAAGTGCTTTTGTCTAATCTTTATTTTTGTACGCAAGCACAGCCTTGGAGGGGAAGCACAGGCAGCATTAACACAGTCCATGACTTCTAAAAACCATTTAAGCACTAAATTCCAGGTGTTTCATCCCATCAATCATGTTTTTCTCCTGTGAAGGGCTTTCCTGGTGAGATGAGGAGGTGGAGTGGACATGCACATGTTTAATTATCCTTTAGAATCATAGAATCATGGAATGGATTGGGTTGAAAAAGACCTCCCAGATCATCAAGTCCAACCCTTGGGCCAACTCCAGTCCCTTTACCACATCATGGCACTCAGTGCCACAGCCAAGCTCAGTTGAAAAATCTCCAGGGATGGGGAATCCACCCCCTCTCTGGGCAGCCCATTCCAATGCCTGAGCACTCCCTCTGAAAAAAATCTTTTCCTAATATCCAACTTCAATTTGCCCTGGCAGAGCTTGAGCCCGTGCCCCCTTGTCCTATTGCTGAGTGCCTGGGAGAAGAGACCAACCCCCACCTGGCCACAACTTCCCTTCAGGGAGTTGTAGACAGTGCTGAGGTCACCTCTGATTGTGTTCCCAGCTGGGCTTGGACATTGGGCAGCTCCATCCCCTGAGAGCCCCAAAGCAAGGAGAAGTCCCTCCCTGCCCCTTAATTTCTCTTCCTTCCACTCACAGCAGAATCCCACAGATCAAATGGCTTTTAAAGAGTGAATCTCTCAGTTATGTTACCCTTTATGGAAAGAACGTTGAGCAATAGTTCATCTCAAAAGGTAGCAGGGAATGCCATGAACTGCAATGTCATTTTGGAGGTAATAACAGCTACAAAAATACCAAAGGGATGTTTTCCTTTCTGGTATCTCTGCATCAGTAGCTCACAAATTTTACCACCAGTGGAAAAGAAGACAAAACTTAGTGCATTTAGATTTTTTTTTTAAGTGATGGGAGCAAAACTGTAGCTGTAGAAACAGGGACATTAAAATCCCAAATACAAATCTCACAGAATGATTTTCTTTTCACTTTTTCACTGAATTTGTGTTAAAAGCTTCTGTTGCCAAAAAAAATCTGCCTTCTTTTATAACGTGTAAGAACAAAGGTTTGAGTTTAAAATCTGCTGCTAAAAATGCCAGCTGGGTATAAAGACTGTGGATAAAACCATAGAGCAAGAAGTGTGTTTTCACCTCATTTCTGCCATGACCCAACACAGCTTTTTTCCCCTATAACCAAAGGTTTTGTAGGTGCCATAAGGGATGTGGGACAAAATGTTTGGGAGTTTGGAGAGAGACACCATGCACTGCCCTATTGCTACCAATGTGTCTGCTTTAATCCAGCCCTAAGTATTCCAGTTAGGATAACAATAACTCTGCCATACCTGGTTCTCTTCTCAGATCGATATAAACCACAAAAATGCAACACCTTCTCCCTGTACACTTTTTAAAAACTATTTAAGTCTGTCTCAGTGGGAGCAAAGTAACAAAAAAAACAATTAAACAAAGTCTTCTCTCCCTCCATCCCTTTCTTTTCTTTCAGTTATTTACAAAGGCAGCTAAGGATGGAATATTGTATTTTCCCCAGGAAGATTCTCCTGAATGTGAAAGAAAACCTTTTTTAATAGAACCTAAATTTATGATGCTGTTTTCATTGATGTTTAAAGGGAGAGAAGCTTGAGAATTTTGTGAATATGGAAGCTTCAGGTTGGTAGGGACATAAAACATCAGCACTTTTCACTTTCTAGCCCTGAACACACATATAAATATATACATATATGAACAGCAGTTCATTAGAGCATCTCATGAGAGCTTTCTAACTAACGTTTGCATTCCCTTTCCCTGATTCATGGACCATGAAGCATCTAATTAACTTCTGAAAGGGAGAGCTAGGCCTCTCTGGAAAACATTATCCCACTTTATATCAGGATTAATAACAACCACACTGCAAATATGTCTGCACTTGAGCAGCTTCATCCTAAACATTGAAATCTTATAAAAACAGGTTGCATTTTAGACACTGCTGAGATCTTCCAAAAGTAGGACTACTATGATTTTGTCACCATAAAAACAGGATAGAATGGGCCAATTTTAGTTCCAAGTGGAAGCCCAAAGGTGTGTTTGGTAAAACTTCCTCACACTGCCCAAGCCTGGAAACAGGAACACAGCAGGGAGTTTTCCATCTCTTTTGTAAATGTCTATCTCATTAGTCCCCTTTAAAAATCTCTCTATAGTGACTTCTTTCACCTGAATACACTTACAGCTTTCCCTTCTTCCCACCACAGAGATGTGAGTCACTTGTTTGCCTACAAAACGTGGCATTCCTCAAAGGAGGTCAGTGGTTTATAGAAAAAAAAATACAGAGAATCACAAGAAGTCGGTGGTTTATAGACAAAAAAGAGAATGTAGAATCCCACCAAGTTTAATAAAATCTACCAAGCTGTAAAAGATGTGAGAGTTCTGCTGACTCTGCCTTCTCTGTGCTTGTGGGGGCTCTGCCATCGAAGGGCACTAACAGGACAATCTTAGCCAATCAGAAGGGCAGCAAGGATGTAATTATTGGATTTTGAATAAAAAAAGCTCCACAGGCTTTAGCAAATCCAAACTAATTCAAGCTTCAGGTAAATTTGAGCTTAGAATTTATGATTTTCTTAAAACCCACAATGATTTCTATATTAAACACCTTGTTCACCCTCTTGTGATTTCCTGCAGAGCAGAAAAAGTCTGACCATGCATAGGGTGGACAAGCAAACCAAAAAAGAAAAACAACAACTCACTCAGCACAGTGGCTTCTGATGGATTAATTCATTATTCCAAACTCATTCAGAATGCTGAGTCATGATTTTGGTTTTATTTTCAAGGGGTTGGTCTCTCAACATGTGCATCCGTGTGGTTGAGCTTCTTTTGATGGACAAAGAAGGGCATCAATATATATCAATATTCATGTGTAGTGATTTAAATTGTGCCACTGGGAGGTGGTTTTTTTCTGCCATGAAATATCAGTTCAATATCATTATTGGAAAAATGCTGTTAAAACACTGCAATGAATTCTTGAGTGACTTGTAGATACAACATTTTCAGCTGTGGAAATACAGCTATAACAAGGTCATTAAATCATGTTTGAGCTTGTAATGAATGAGCAACCTTCACTTTCTGAGTTTGTTTCTTTGCTATCACTGGTTAATTCTACTCTTATTGACCACATCTTTAGTACACTCTGCTTTTCTCTGCCTCCAGTTTTCCAGTTCTAAACTCATCCTGCTGCTTTTTCATCAAAACTGAGATTTCTGTTGAGAATGATAAAACAGGGGATTATGTCCCTGCCATTGGCCATTTTTGAGGGTTTTTTTTAATGAACAGGTAACACAAGGAGAAAATAAATCCCTTCTTTCTTTGCCAAATAGCTTATTTTCTTTCCAACAGGAAGTCAGCCAGTACTTTATCATCAGGTAACGTGTTTTGGGTGGGAGCATTCACCAGAACACGAGAAAAAAAAATAAACCCTTCTGTACTGCACAGCATGTTCCATAGCAACAGAGTTTGACCAAAAAACTGAAATTAAGCCCCACACCATCAGGTAATTTGGGAGACTCTCAGCAATAAAGATACATTGCAAAACACCATGGACTCAAGAAGTCCCCAGTTCAGAGCATGGAGTGTCAAGGACATTTCCAGTACCAGCAGTTCCATGATATTACTCTTTCTTCTCCTTGTCTTTCTGATTAGGAAGACAAAGAATAATCCTTGGGTGTTGTGGCACAGGATTTACAGTCTTAGTCTCTCTTGGAGGGATTGATGCTGGAGCTCCATTTGAAAATAAATACATTTTAATTGGGCAACCTCAGGATCTGCCTTTAGAAACTGCTTAAAAATTATCTCATAAGTGTAATAATATTTCTATTATTAAATGAAACCTTTTGGCTTCTGACAATACAGGAAAAATCTGCTTTTTTTGTCGTTTTTTTTGTTCTTTTTTTGTTTGTTTGTTTTGTTTTTTGGTTTGGTTTGGTTTGGTTGGTTGGTTG
>VWZD01010389.1:143866-156018 GCA_013396695.1 Sakesphorus luctuosus | reverse complement strand
GTTGGTTGGTTGGTTTGGTTTTTTTTTTTGGGGGGGGGGTTTTGGGTTTTTTTTTTTGCTATGACCCAAACTCAATTTTCTCAAAAACCTTGACCTTTTGCTTTGGAACTTCTGAAATTGAGCCAGAGTAACAAACTTCTTGGGTTTGGAGGGTTTTTTGTTTGTTTTTCCTCATAAAGTAGGAAAAATACAACAAAATGACCTTGCAATTTTCCCAGTCCCAGCCAACCTACCCCTTGAAAAACGCTGCTCTGAAGTGAGTCCAACAGATTGTGAAAGCCCCTGACATTGCCCATTGTTCCAGTTCCACTCCTGTGGTTCAAATGGCCATTGCACCAGAAGGTTGGGCCAGATGATGGCAAAATAATAGCCAAAAAAAAAAAAGGATGGACAACCACATTTATTTCACTCTGAACTCCAAGAGCTCTTCCAACAGCTGAACCTTGTCCTGCTCACAGCACTCTTTCTACATTACAACAGTCTCATTAGAACAGCAGCTTGCCAGACCTTAAATGAGCACTTTTACTGAAAATATAAGGATTAATCCTTTTTGCTATTATTTTCAATATTCCTTGTTAAACAGCCACCCATTTATGACATTTATAAATGTGTGTACACTAAATATTAATTCCAATTAAGCCCTGCAGTGAATGATGCTAAGGCCCTGGAATTAAGCTATTTAAATCCTTTCCTCATCTAATTTCTGGGACTATTATTTAATGTCTCTTCTTTTGCTCTCTATTAATTTGTTTGCTTTATTAAATTGCATCCAGGTTTTCCGCTCCGAAGTCATAGCAATTAGAGGGAAAGTTGAGGTTTCAAAGAAAGGAGAGTGGGAGAAGGAGTAGAAGGTGCTGGAGAAGACACCCAAATTATGGGGTAGCTGTCACAAGTGCTCTTCTATAAGTAAAGAGATATAAATATTCTTCTTCCCCTTCTTTTCTGTCCTCCTGAAGGAAAGAAGCAGAAGAGAAAGTAGAAAAGAAGGGTTATATGGGATAAAGACATGGTTTGTGCTCAGTGTGCCCAGGTGGCCAAGGAGGTCAATGGCATCCTGGCCTGGATCCAAACTAGCGTGGCCAGCAGGCCCAGGGCAGTGAGCCTTCCCCTGGACTCTGCCTTGGGGAGGCCACACCTTGAGTCTTGTGTTCAGTTCTGGGCCCCTCAGTTGAGGAAAGAGATTGAGGGGCTGGAGCAGGGCCAGAGAAGAGCAAGGAGGCTGGAGAAGGGAGTGGAGCACAAGTGGTGTGGGGAGAGGCTGAGGGAGCTGGGGGTGTTTGTGCTGGAGAAGAGGAGGCTGAGAGGTGGCCTTAGCACTGTCTAGAACTCCCTGAAGGTAAGTTCTGGCCAGGTGGAGGTTGGTCTCTTCTCCCAGGCACTCAGCAGTAGGACAAGGGGGCACGGGCTCAAGCTCTGCCAGGGGAAACTGAAGTTGGAGATGAGAAAAAACTTCTTTGCAGAGAGAGTGCTCAGGGATTGGAATGGGCTGCCCAGAGAGGGGGTGGATTCCCCATCCCTGGAGGTTTTTAAAGTGAGCTCGGCCGTGGCACTGAGTGCCATGATGTGGTAAAGGGACTGGAGTTGGCCCAAGGGTTGGACTTGATGATCTCAGAGGAATTTTTCCAACCCAATCCATTCTATGATTCTATGATTCTATGATTTCTGAGATTTCCCCATGACAAGGATAGTTGCTATAAATATTGTCCAAATCATTATACATGTGAAAAATGTAAAATCACAATTCTTTTCAAAATAAAATTTAGCCAAGGAAGCAATAATTCAATCAATGATTTTCCTATAATACCAGTGCCAGCAGTGTGGGGTGCAAGGACTGATTTCCATCTCCCTTTGAGGCTGCACACCAGGAATGTGGGCACGTTTGGGTTCATGCTGTTCCTATCACAACTGAAATATTCTGGGCAATAAGGAGGTAAAACAACTGTATCATTCCTGCAGATGAGCTCTGAATCCTGGAAGGAGCCCTTCAATATTTCATGTTCCCATCACACTGGTAATTGGACACAGAGCCATTTCCACAGCATTTTTCCCATCAGCACCTCGTGTTTTTCCCCTGACATCATTCAGGATGGACTTCCAGTGTGAAGGGCAGCAGAAATAACATTGATCCCTGCTTGGAATTTCAATAGGAGGCTGTGCTTTGGTGCCCTGTGGCTTCCTCAGGAGAAACCTGCTCATGGGCTGAGCTGAATCATAGAATTATAGAATCATAGAATGGATTGGGTTGGAAAAGACCTCCAAGATCATCAAGTCCAACCCTTGGGCCAACTCCAGTCCCTTTACCACATCATGGCACTCAGTGCCACGGCCAATCTGCATTTTAAAATGTCCAGGGAAATACTGCACAAAAGGGTCTGTTGTCCTTTAATATTCTGCCAGTTATTGGCATTATTGTACCTGTGCAGACTCATAAAATCACAAGTTGGGTTGGGTTGGGTTGGGAAGGACCTCAAACCTCATCCAGTTCAACCCCCATGTCATGGGCAGTGACACCTTCCACCAGAGTGGGTTGCTCAGGGCCTGAATTAAGAGTCTTAATTTGGGGAGCATAGAAAGGAAGGAAAAAAATAAAAGTCTTGTTCCTTTACACCCTTTCTCTAGAAAGGGTTTTCTTCTTCCTTCAGTCTGTGCTGTGCTCCAGGGTGGCACATCCTTTGCTGGACCTCCACAAGACAATGGCCACAGCCTCCTGGGCAAAATCACACCTGGACATCTGAGCAGCTGGAGCAAAGGGGACACTTCATGGATGGTCCAGCAGGGTTTTTAGATGCTCCAGCGTATTAAGGAGGAGATTGTCCCACTCTGCTCTGCACTGGGGTGACCTCACCTCCAGTGCTAGGGGCTGGTTTGAGTGACACAGTGTAAGAAGGATCTAAAGCTATTAGAGAGTGTTCAAAGGAGGGACACAGAGATGATGAAAGGTCTGGAAGGTCCATAGAGGGAGCAGCTGAGGACACTTGGTGTATTCAGCTGGAGAAGAGGATACTGAGGGGAGACTCCTCATGGGCTGCAGCTCCTCCTGAGGGGCAGCTCCATCTCTGCTCTGTGGGAGCAGGGACAGCACCCAGAGAATGGCTGAACCTGTGCCAGGGCAGGGTTAGGTTGGATCTCAGGACAAAGCTCTGCCCCCAGAGGGTTGGTGGACACTGAACAGGCTCCCCAGGGCAGTGGACACAGCCCCAAGGCTTCCAGAGCTCCAGGAGCATTTGGACAACGTTCTGAAGGACAGGGTGGGATTGTTAAGGTGTCTGTGCAGAGCAAGGGGTTGGACTGGGTGGTCCCTGGGGGTCCCTTCCAACTCAGGACATTCTATTTGATATTTCCCTCTCTGCCAGCAGCTGTGCCCCAAGCTGGGCAGCCCAGGAAATTTCTACTAACATACCTTTTTTTCAGGGGCTACTTCAGAAGGCAAACAGATGGCGTTTTTCCTGGCATCAAAAAGGCTGTCCCTGGGAAGCAACAGTGTGGGCATTTTGGTCCTCTGCAGCTGCCTCTGCCATGATAACACACCTGAGGTCCCACACAGACCTGATGTCAAAGCCCACCCTCTTCAGGTGCTTTGGTGTGTCAGGTAAACTCACAAAGGTGACCCCCTACCTAAGGGTTCCCATCTCATCAACAAGCTCACAAGGATCTTCAAAGTCCAGCTCCTGGCCCTGCATAGGACAGCCCCAAGTGTCCCACCATCCTCCTGCAGGTCAAGACTCCTCTCATAACTGGCTGGATGCCACACCAGGACTTGCTTCTTCTCCCTGAGCATCACCTTGTCCTCCTGAAAATATCCAGGTGTGGGACAGTGCTCTGCTTTCAGCGGTGTTAAAAGAGAGGAAATAATGGACTCTGAAGTGTGAGAGATGGAGAGGGGAAAGGGGCACAGTGCAATCTGCTGCTTCTTGCTCTCTCTGCAGGCACATTTTACTTTCCAAGGTTTCTGTTGGCACAGCTCTCTGTAGACCTCCGCTCTGCTTTGAGGTGGTGGCTCTGGTTGGAGCTATGATCCTCCCGCTATCCTTCAGAGATCACAGAGACTAATCTTGTCACCACAATCAATCTCTTTACAAGCTGAGACTGTATTTTACATGCCAAAGCTTTTGTTGGAGGATCTCAGAGCTTTGCTCAGTTCTAAAGAGTAATTCCTATTTCTAAACTTCTTCCCACACATGTTTCCTATTTTCTCCATGAATTTTCCTCTGGAGGATTGTCTGCTGTCCCTGATAAGGTAGAAGATAGTGGCTCTGATGATCCCTAATCTGAAAGAGTGATTGTTTCTTAATTTTGGGGGGGTTTTAGTTTTGTTTTTTTTTTTACCTCTTCTATAAATCCTTAGCTTGAGTCAATGCGATTATAGAAATGATAAATCTGGTCCACTGCAAATTAAACTGTGCTGTGCTTTAAACCAAAAATCTTCTGAAATAAAGCTGAAAAGCGGTTGAATGTCTATGAACTAGAGCTGCCCTTATTTCTTCAAACTCAGTGAATTCATGTCAGCCAAACTCAGGCACTGTCTGAGTTTTTCTGAGTGACAGAGAAGGGCTTTATTACTGTTGACTTCAGTTAAGAGAATGCACAATGAGGTCCTTTAAATTACTTGACTGTGTTTGGACAGCTAATATCTCAAAAAGTCTATTATCTGTATTGACTACAACACTACAGGATGTTATAAAATTAATTATATTCTTCCCAGCTTAACAATGATTGCCTCATTTAGAAATATAATTACCTATCACTGAGGTTTTCAGCCAGGAGGGTTTTTTTAACAGTGTATAATAACTTGGTTTGCCAGGTTTCATTTAAGTCCTTTGCCTCTTTGTTCTCCTTCTTGTAAAAGTTTGATTTTTTTTTCCAATATCAAAGTTTTATTCCAGGTGTTTAGTGTCATTATTCACAAAGGACACATTGCCACTAAAGGCAATAAAACAAGGACCCACCGAATGACAGCATGTTCTGGGATAAAATGGGATAAAATGGGATAAAATGGGATAAAATGGGATAAAATGAGATAGTGTGAGCAGTGTCCTCTTTCTTAAGATTTAAAAGAAGAACAAAATTCAAGGGAAAAGATTATGATACCTCTCCTAAAAGGGTCACTCAAAGTGACAGAGATAATGAAATTAAACCCTGAAGTCCATGGTTTTCCAAGCAAACTGTTCCAAGGATTTCTGTTCTGCTTTAAAATTGTTGTTGAGAAGCACAACTATTATTCCCATGCACACATCAAAACCAAACCCCCTGTCCTAGTTCAGCAGGTGGGACCAGTTGTCACTGTGTGGGGGTGATCAAAGCTGTGTATTCTACCCCCTCTATTCATTCCCAAGGTCAATGGCCCGTTTGCAGCAGCTTCCCAGGGAGTCATTAGCACCGCCATTCCCAGCCTGAGGGGGCGTAGGTGCTAATGGGCCATCAACAGTCCGAAAATAGCCCATGACTCACGGAGTTAATCACCCATTGTGTGAGTCCCCGCCCCAGGGGAGGGACTGGATGCTCCCTGAGGGTACAAAAAGGGGTAGGTAAGAAGACCTGGGGAACCCTTTTGTTGGACCCAGAGGAGCAGCAGGACCTTGACAGGAGGAGACCACCACTCCGGACCAGACCACAGCCATCACCTGTACCAACAGGTTTTTTCACTTCTTTTTGCTTTGGACTTGGGGGAACCGCACAGGTCTCACACAAGGGCTAACAAACCCCTTTGGGTTTGTACCCCAGGGCACTGGGTTACACTGCTGGGTTTTGGGAGTTGACAGCAATTCCCCCTTTCGTCAGGGTATTTACTGTATTATTATTATTAAATTGTGGCTCTGACTCATAATCTCTCCTGTGTTGAGTTCATTTCTCCTGCTGGTTTACCTCTAAACCAGCACACCCCCCAAGGTTTATCCTGATATAAACCATAATTTTTATGTGCAATTAAAAATCACTGTTAGAGAAAAGGACTGCTAAACATTCTCAAAAGGTTTATGGCAAATTATTCAAATCAAGCCAATCCTGTCATCTCCTTCCCAGCTTCCTCCCTTCCCACCCAGGGAAACAAGGATGTGAGAAATACTGAAGTCGGCAGAGAACACACTGTGTTGCCATTATCTTTGCTGCAGACATGATCCTTTCTCCCTGGTTGTATCAGAGAGCATCATTCTCCAGAGCTATTAATCTGCCACGTGTATTGACACCACGTGATTGTAAAAAAGGTGCTATTTCTTTATATCCTCCTGCCTCACAGCTCTGAGAGAAAAGAAATCCTGAGCTGCCCCAAGCCTTGGGATTGAAATAAGGAGAGAGGAAAATGATGAAGTGTGATAATTTAAGCACAAACAGATCATATCCTGACACTCACTACATTGTTTTTGCCTAAAAACTGTAGAGTTGTTTTGGTTTTTTTTTTTTCGGTTCTAGAATTTTAATTTGGGTGTTTATATTGAAGTTGATTTAGTAGTTGAGATGCTGCTTTGTTTCAAAATCTTTCTTTAAGGGAAAACACCCCAAAGTTGGATGAATCAGTAAAACACACACAAGTGCAGCCCTGGTGAGGCTTTTCCTTCCCTGCCAGGGCTGTGGGTGATGATGTAAAATGCAGCTGTAAAAACGGCACTTGCTGCTTGTTATGGGGACACAGAGTGGCAAAACAAAGAGCACAAATCTTTCTCTCACAGAGGGATTTTGAACCCAGCTCCTTAAAGCCAGCACAAAACACAGCCCTGCAGGCAGACACAATATCATACAAATTGCTGACCTCTTCCACAACCACAGGGGCTGAACAGCTTCTCCCTCTGGATGTTTTAATGTGTGAGCTGTGACACCTGTAGGACACTCTACCTGAGGGTTTAGGAGCTTGTGTTTCATTTTTATAAGCTGAACACCTCAGTGTGCCAAACCATCAGCATGATCCAGAAAACAAACACTTTAATTACATCCACATGGTAAAAGCCATAGTATATTAAATACATTAATATCTGACATTGTGCTAAGAGGGTGGGCAGGCCCTGGCACAGGTGCCCAGAGAAGCTGTGGCTGCCCCATCCCTGGGACTGTCCAAGGCCAGGTTGGACAGGGCTTGGAGCAACCTGGGCTGGTGGGAGATGTCCCTGCCCATGGCAGGGGTGGCACTGGGTGGGCTTTAAGGTCCCTTCCCAACCAAACTCTTCCATGATTCTATGATTTTATTTGGTTATTTTTTCATATGGAGATAGTCTCTATTCCAGAGGGTGAGTAAGGTTGGGTGTGTTCTTTTATTCAAGCTGATCTTGCCAACAGTGCCAGATCAGCATCAAGGAAAAGTGGCAGCTGAGTAAGGGTCTGATGGCCCAGGCGTGGCTGGTGTATGGACTGAAAGTCACACTCAGATCTGAGGATGTGTGGCTGCACCATGAGCCCAGACAACGAGGGGCCACTGCTCCACTGCTCAGCTTCAGTGCTGACCAGGGCAGGGAGCAGGGCTGAGAAACTTGTGTGGGAAGGGCCTGGTGAATACACTCAGCAGTGCCCTAGGGCCAGGAGGGACATCCCTGTCCTGGGGGGCATCAGGCCCAGCATGGCCAATGGAGGGGCTTGTCCTGCTCTGCTCTGCACTGGGGCAGCCTCACNTGGCCAAGGGAGGGGATTGTCCTGCTCTGCTCTGCACTGGGGCAGCCTCACCTGCAATGGGGGGGGCAGTTAGGGAAAACACAATGGAAGGGAGAGACTGAGCCATTGGAGTGTCCAAAGGAGGGACACAGAGATGGTTCAGGGCCTGGAGGGGCAGTGTGTGAGGGCACTGAGGGCACTTGGAGTGTTCAGCTGCAGCAGAGGAGACTGAGGGGAGGCCTCAGTGCAGGTCCAACTTCTTTGGGAGGGGTAGAGGAGGGGCAGGCACTGATCTCTGCTCTGTAGGGACCAGGGACAGCACCCAGGGAATGGCTGGAGCTGTGTCAGGGCAGGGTCAGGTTGGATCTCGGGGAAAGGCTCTTCCCCCAGAGGGTGGTGGGCACTGCCCAGGCTCCCCAGGGCAGTGGGCAAAGCCCCAAGGCTGTCAGAGCTCCAGGAGTGTTTGGATGATCCTCTGGGGCACAGGGTATGACTCTTGGGGATGGTTCCCTGCAGGGCCAGGGGTTGGGCTGGCTGGTCATTGCGGGTCTCTTCCAGCTCAGCATATCCTGGGATTCTTGGATTCCGTCTGTGCTTTGGTTGGGAATCCCTGCCCAGGCTCTCCTCAGGGCTTGGAGCCCCAGGATGGGGTTGCAGCACTCTGGGAAGGACATCTCCCGGGCACCAAAATCTGCTGGGTTTGTCTCCTTCTAAGACTGCAGCACAGCCAAGAAAGAAATGAGCCTTGTTGGTAACTTTGCCTTTGGAAATGCCAGGACTGCCAGGTCTAAAAATCACCTAAAAAGAATTTTGGGAAACCTCTCTCATTTCCATCTGGAAATCCAGATTTGGGAGAGCTTGGCTTTTCCTGGCCTTTTTTAGGACCTTCTGTGGAGTTCGTAGAAAAGCTGCTGTGTCAGGCTCTACCAAGGGAATGTCTGACTGCAGGACTGTCTTCACATGGAGCCAAACAATGTCTGAACTGCAGAGAGGTAGTTTCAGAAGGGTTGGCACCTACACCTGCAAGGGAAACATAGGAGAGGATTCATTCCACCTAGTAGGGGATTGCAAATGCCTAAACAGGTATAAACATAATTAATCCTCATCCTTTCACTTGCCAAATTGCAGGGAACTTTGGGCCACTGCATTTCTGACTGACAAGAAGTAGATGATCCCCAGAATCACCCTCCAGGGCAAGATATAAGGGGTTTCCCCTGGTCACTGCTCTGTCTACTGGACCATTTTAAAACAGAGTTTTAGCTTTGGGAATATTCAGTTCAAGGTTTTATGGAATCTGTGCTCCTTCAAAGTAACAAAAGGGAAAACACCTTTCAAGAGCTACAAGCCATGGAAGTATGAAACAGAGCAGGTGCCAAGCTCAGCTGGTGCCACACTTGTCTTGCCAGTTGGTGGGCATGAATTTCATCCTCATATATAAAGACACACATAAATATATATAGGTTGTTGCCAGTCAACATCTCATGGCACAGAAGCAGTCTGGGCTCAGTGTTGCTGAGGGAATCCATAAGATTTTTAAAATAATCCACAAAGCAGACTCAAAGGAGCAGCATTTCCTAAGTGGCAGTGCCATGGATGGAGTAGAGGACACTCTGTCTTTCCTGCCACACTCACCTTGCCCTCCTCTCCCACCTATTTCCTGATCTGTGCACACAGATAGTGAGAGTTCCAATTTAACAGAGTTTATTTCAAACTAAACAGTTTTTTCTCTGACAGAAAGAAGTTGGGATAGACCTTGAACTTGATACTCATTACAGGTGACACTGCTTTGCAAATGATAATAATAATAATTCTAACAATATTATTTATTAATTAAGTAGAAATATAAAAGAGTTTTGGGCTTGTTTTGGGGGGATTTTTTGTGGGTTTGTTTTGGTTTGGTTTTTTTTTCTTTTTAATTCTTTTTATTAAAGCTCAGTTGGTTAAAACTTGGTTGTAATAATACCAAGGTCATGGGTTCAATCCCCTGTGTGGGTCATTGACTTAAGAGTTGGACTCGATGATCCTTGTGGGTCCCTTCCAGCTCAGAATAGTCTGTGATTCTGCGATTCTGAGTAAAGCAATGAAGTAAATATAAAGCAGACTAATGGTTGGTTTGCCCCACTTCCCGCCTGACTTCCTTTGTCCCGTGGTTCAGAAAAGAAGATCAGTGATTTTTACAAGATTCAGTGAGCAACGGGAAAAAAAAAATCCAAAGGTGAAAGTCTTGAAAAGTTGCTTGCAACAGCCACAACATGTGGAGGTGTCAGACCTGTGCCAGCAGTGGAAGAATTTGCTTAATGAACATTTTCCCCAGGCAGCCAATAACGTCGCCTGCGATTTCCACTGCAGATTACCCACCGGTTAGCACAGATTTGCTTTTTAATTGGCCTGCACTGCACCTGCCACAGCCTGGGCTCCCCAGCCCTGGCAGCACTGGCACAAGAGGGAAGGGGGTAATCTGGGGGGATTTCATCTCAATACATGACAGGAAGGGCAAGCACAGCAACAATTAATGCTTAAAAGACAAGAATAATGTGCACAAGCACGAAGTGATGAGGAAGAGGGAATGGGACCTGGGGAGTAGCTAATGAACAAGATTAATTAGCCACAGCAGAAAGATCTAAAGCTCCAGTGAATTCAGTGAGAAGCTTTAATTCTGTTGACTTTCGTGGGTCCTGGGAACAGCCCAAGGAGGCCGAGAGCAGGAAATTCAGCAGCAAGGCTTCATTTATGCAGGTTTGTTTTTCAAATCATGCCAAAAGTTGTGTGTTCTGGAGGTGAACTGTGAACAGCCAAGGCAAACCACCCCAAGGGCAGAGGGACATGGGAGGCTGAGGAGCACATGGAACATTCCAGGTCAGGTTGGATCAGGCTCTGAGCAATCAGCTCTAGTTAAAGACGTTCCTGTCCATGGCGGGGGGTTGGAGTCAGGGACTTTAAAGGTCCCTTTCCAACCTCAATCATCCTGTGATCCCATGGCAGCACTAACCAGCAGGGAGAGACAGACTCCATGGGCCTTTGCACCTGAATCATAGAATCATAGAATGGATTGGGTTGGAAAAGACCTCCAAGANACCACTTGTGCTCCACTCCCTTCTCCAGCCTTGTTGCTCTGCTCTGGACTCATCTTGTTCATGGTGGTGTCAGTGTGGTTGTTCTGTTTGGGGGAAAGAAAGCAAATCATCAACCTGAGAAATAGAGGATATTCTCATCTGGATGTGCAACAGTGTAGAGGCTCTGGCTCGCATCAGCCTTGCTGTGCTGCAGAGTGTGGGAACATCCAGCAAGAGGTGTTTGCCAGTTTGGGAGGTTTCAACATGAACAGTGGAGACCCCAGGGGCAAAGGAAACAAGGCACAGGGACAGGGGCACACCAATCTGCTGGAGCTCAGCAGGAGGCCCCAGGAATTTGGATGGAGTTCACCTTCCCAGGCATAGGATGGCCCAGGTGACACCTTCCCATCTCAGGAGGAGCAACTGCAGACTGAGATGGAAACAGCAGCAAATCTTATTGGAGTGAGAGAAAAGGAAAGGAAAAGGAAATGAGAGGGTTCTTCCCCATGTTATTCCTTTACTGATCTCCATATTCAAATGAACGATTTTCTTTCGCTTTACAGGGAAATGTCAAACTCATTTGGATTTATTGGGAGCAAGACAAACTGAACTTCAAGAGTGAAAGTTGGTTAGAGACTGCTCAGTCTTCTTCATGTGTCCAGACCATCTATTTTTCTCCTTCTTTTCCAGAATGGTTGGACTCCCCTTGCTCAGGTTGCTTTGTAAGTCTCAGAGGATGTATGTTTTTGTATCTATAAATATGTATCAGTTCTCTGCAGTGTCTTCCTGGGGAATTCTGCTTCCAAACCCTGCAGCTTCCTGGCAGCTGAAGGAGCATGTGATTCCACAGCTCCCAGATTTTGTGATTCCAGAGAAATCCTGTCCTGTTCTTAATATTTGCTCCACACAAGGGGCTCTGGGAAAAGCAGAAGTGGGAAAGTGTAGCGAAGTTTCTCTGAGTTGGATTTCTAACCATAACCTCCATTCAATGTAAATAAATAAGTAAATATTTTGCCTTGAAAGTAAAAATAAAATGGAAGAATTAATCCTAGGAAGTGTGGGCATTTGTTTTTACTGTTTGAAATTACTTGAAAGTGGCAAAACATAAATGTCAGGTTTATCGAGGACTTCCCTCAAGCTGACCTCATTTCCTTGCAGCAGTTTCATAGAAACTGCTTCAGCTGAGGGGTTCAGATCCTCCTTCTTCCACTCCCTTGGCTCTGTCCCCTCACTCCTTCCTTTGGAGGGGGTTAAAACAACCACTCAGATGTGTTCCATGAGGTGCTGCAAAGCACTTTGTCCCCCTCCAGAGTTAAATTTCACTCAGGTCAATTAACTGATCTGCCTCAGTGGGCCCAGGCAAGTGTGGAGAGCAGTGGGAAGAGTTGGCTGCAGGCAGAAAGGAGTCAGGATTGCCCAAGGTTTGTGGGATTTTGTACACATGGCATTTATTCCTTTTTACTTTTCCCCTCCTGTCTCCTTATCCCAGGTGTCTACTCCCTCTGCCTGGCTGATTCCAATGGGATG
>VWZD01010389.1:129513-143789 GCA_013396695.1 Sakesphorus luctuosus | reverse complement strand
AGAGGTGACCTCAGCACTGTCTGGAACTGCCTGAAGAGAAGTTGTGGCCAGGTGGGGGTTGGTCTCTTCTCCCAGGCACTCAGCAATAGGACAAGGGGGCACGGGGGGCTCAAGCTCTGCCAGGGCAAATTGAAGTTGGAGAGCAGAAAAAACTTCTTTGCAGAGAGAGTGCTCAGGCATTGGAATGGGCTGCCCAGAGAGGGGGTGGATTCCCCATCCCTGGAGATTTTTCAACTGAGCTTGGCCGTGGCACTGAGTGCCATGATCTGGTAAAGGGAGTGGAGTTGGCCCAAGGGTTGGACTTGATGATCTCAGAGGTCTTTTCCAACCCAATTGATTCTATGATTCTATTGAGTTCTTGGTTTATTTGCAAAGGAAATAAAGTTCTTTAATAAAGATATTCCAAATAAAGATACTCAGATAGGAGCTACATAAGTGCATATTCGAAATTTTTGCAGTGTGGTGTGTAATATCTGTGATACATTGCTCTTTCCCTTTGCCTTTGAACAGATTGACTATTACAGATGCAAAATTTAATAAGGCCATGTACATTAACATTATGGCACCATTTCCTGGCTGCCAGATAGGAGATATTTTGAATGTTAAACTGTGTTTTATATGTTAATATAGGATGTAAGTACCAAATGGGGCTCTATTAACACCACTTGTTTAGAAGATTTTCCAGTTTTCCTGTTGAGTCAAGATGGGGAGGGAGGAGGGAATGGTCCTTGATTGGAAGGGAACAAATTGGGAGCTATTTGATATAGCTCAACAATAGGCAAGTTGGCAGAGGTAGAAACAGGGACAGGAGGAGAGGGCATGGCCTCAGGCTGGGCCAGGACAGGGGCAGGTGGCACAGCAGCAGGAATTGCCTCCTGGAAAGGGTGGGCAGGCACTGGAAGGGGCTGCCCAGGGAGGTTTGGAGTGCCCAGCCCTGGAGGTGCCCAAGGCAGGACTGGCCATGGCACTGAGTGCTCTGGGCTGGGGACAAGGTGGGCATCAGGCACAGGGTGGGCTCCAGGGGCTGGGAGACTGTGGTAGTTTGGTTTTATTTTCAGCCAGGCCTCAGCTGGGCCTCAATTCAGCAGGCCCAGAGGATGTGACATAGATTAGAAGGGACAGGCATCACCTGACTTAAGCGACGAAAAAAGTATTTCATATCATCTGACGTCACCAAGAAGCATCAAAAAGTATAAAAACTCTGTGACTTTCTTTTTGTTTGTGAGTTTTAAAGATGTTGAAACTGCTCATCAAATGATGAAACCGAAACCAGGCAGCTGAGGGGGGAAAATGAATTTTGACAGAACTGGAGCCATTCTGGAAAAAAAAAAGGCACCAAAAAACCTGACACTTCTGCTTTGAAAACTTGTAGGGTTTTCTCTTTTTATCAACTATGCAACTTCTACAATTTTCTGTTTGGGATTTGGGGAATTTGGAGCACATGAGCCCCAAGATGTGCTGTGAAGGGGTGATGTTGGTCACTGAAGCAAGGCCCAGTTTGGGGAAGGAGAGGCGGAAGTTCCACTTGCTCAGTCATGCCCAATGTGAGTGGGTACCATGGCAATGTGTGCAAACAGCTTTATAACTACTTCAATCCTCACCTAAAATACTTTGGTTGTTTTTATCAGTCCAGGTGGGACTGCACACCATGGTCAAAGTGCAGAAAAAAAATGGTTGAAGCTGTAAATGAAGAGGAGAAAGAAACAAAATGGACAATTCCAAAAGAGAACTACTCAGAGTAATGGTGAAGAAAGAAAATTCTAAGACACAAGGAGGGCACGTTTATTAAATCTCTCTCAGTTCAAACACTGCTGAAATAATTCCTTGTGTTTGTCAGGAATGGTGAAGTTTTTGGTAAACTATTGGATGCTACATCTCTCTGATTTATTTCCCTTTCATATTCAGGAAATGCATTAAACTGTACTGACCTCAGTGCAGTAGCTGATTTAATGTTATGTTCCGAATTTTTTTGTTAGGATGAAGGTGATGGAGAACTACACAACAGCCTTGAGATTGGCACAGAAAGAGCCAGGCAGTGCCTTAGTGCCTGTGTTGGGAAATACCATCCTGCCACGAGAACTTTTCCAAAAAGAGCCTTAGGATGGCTAATGAAGTTTTCTGGGATAGCAGATCCCAAGGCTGTCCCTTCCAGAGTTGTGCTGGGAAACTCAAATCAGTGTCATCAAGAGGTACCCAGATGTTTCACTCGTGTCTCAAGCACTGGTGAGGGGTCTCCAGAGCCAGCTGGGGTTGAGTTGAAGAACCCCATGGGACAGACACCTCACCCTCCAGCCATGCCCAGTTGTCCCTTCTGGGCAGGTGGTGGGCAATGATCCAGCAGTGGCCACCATTCCCACATAGCCATTAGGGCTAGAAAAGACCTCTAAGATCATCAGGTCCATAGGAATGAGTGTGGCTTGGTAAGTATGGAATAACATTCCCAAGGGTCACCATTAATGTCTCCGTGTTTGTGGACACTGAATAGAGGTAAGAGGTTTGGGGGTTGTTCTTTTTTGTTATTTTTCCTTTCTATTTTTCTCCACCTTCAGCTGGACATGTCCACTTCCATTCACAGCACTGTGAAGAATGTGCTGCCCTTTTTTCCCAACATATTCCATGAAAACCCACTGTTTGGTGTCTCATTGCTTTTCTCAGAGCCCTGGCCCACATTTATCAGTGTAATAAAACAGCTGCAAGCTGCCTCCACAGAGATTTGTTTGTTTGTTTGCTTGCAGGGTTATTTTCTAAACATGCCAAGTGATTTATTCAGGAGTTTTCATATCAGGTTCACCTGACAGAACATTGCTGAAATAATTTGCAATTTGTTTCCATTTATGTGTACTTTTTAGCACATCCTGACAACAGAAGACCACGAATAAATAGGAGATGAATTATATTAATCCATTCTGTCATTTATAGAAATGGGTTTTTCCCCCTTCATATTTCAACTCAGTCGTATCATTCTCTGTTGAATTATCACAATGTGTGGGGAAAAAAGTCTTTTTAGAAATAGTAGTGATATGCAGGTTTTTTTCTCACAGGAACACCAAACATCTGGCTCCAAAGATAATGGCAGCAACAATTGTTTGCATCATAACCCAAGCTCACTTGATAGCTGGAAGCTGCTGTTATTATCTCTCAGCCTCCTGACCTGTCTCCAGCGAGACAACGATGTAGGAAATGCCCTGTCACTTCTCCCTGTGACACCAAACTTTGGGAAGTGCTTGTGACCTGACCCTGAGGAAAACTGCCTGCACCGTTGGCTCTTGTGTTTGTTTTCTGTATGTAAATGAACTGTGTGGGCTGAATCCAAAGAAGTCAATAAAAGCAAATATTTAGCTGCTGTTTCTCAAAAAGAGAAGTGCACACTCCTCATAAATTCCCCTAACAGAGTGTCAGCTGCTCAGAGGCCTTGTCTGTAGAGGGAAATCGGTGCCTCAAAAGGATGGAGGTAATAATGAGGCAAGTGGTTCTCAGGCACTGCCATGGGAGGGACCTGCAGGGTGAGCCGCACAGAGATGGTTTATCCAAGGCTCAGCTCCCCTGCTTTTATTGATGTCATCAAACATAAGGAGAGTGGAGTTATATGGGATGTTAGGAAGGAATCCTTCCCTGTGAGGGTGGGCAGGCCCTGGCACAGGGTGCCCAAAGAAGCTGGGGCTGCCCCAGCCCAGGAAGTGTCCAAGGCCAGGCTTGGAGCAACCTGGGCTGGTGGAAGGTGTCCCTGCCCATAGCAGGGGATGGGACGGGCTTTGAGGTCCCTTCTAACCCAAATCATCCTGTGATTCTGTGATTTACTTGATGGTAGCTGGACCAGTGGTGCTTCCCAATGTGGAGCATGAAGACGCAGGAAGAGCTGCTGCCTATCCATCCTGTTCCTGCTCACATGGCAGTGACATTTGGGGCTCCACAAACTTCCATCCTGTGCCAGCTGCACCCCAGGCTGGAGCTCCAGGGGTTACTGAGGACTGAGGGAGGGAAGAAATGGTTCAAAGCCTCCTTCCCTCCCTGCCCCTGTTCTGTGGTTCCACAATTTCCGTGCAAAGGTGAGGAAGCCAAACAACTTAGAAAACATCAAAAGGTCTGATTTTTCAAACAGCAGTTTGAGTGGTCCATTTGTATAATATATTCATCAAGAAAAGGTTATAAAGGCAGGAAATGGAAGTGATAAGATACAGATGGGACAAACAACCATTTTTAACGTTGTGTCTTGACCTTTCCATTGCCTTCCTGAAAAATTTCAGCCTTGATCCAGTGCTCTGCCAAACAGAACCCTTACTGAATGGAAGTTTTATGAGGTCACCATCAAAAAAGCTGCTGCCATCATTTTATTGGCCTGATGCAGGATGTCCCTCCTTTAAATTCTGCAGCACTGCTTCATCAGTATGGCCATCACACACACAGGTTGCTGTCTCTGTGTCTGTGTGTTCACTGACTCTGAGTGGCATTTTTTAAACAAAAGCATCTTGAACTGGCTGACAAGGGGGGGTTTTGCTGTGTAAAAGGAGCGATTTGGCAGGGACAAAAGCTGCATTTCCCCTTGCCGTTATCCACAATGAAGAGCTCAGTGGCTCCCGAGGCTTTCCTGTTGTTCCAACACCAGGGCACATATGGAGAGCAGGCATTGTCAGGAGTTCATTACAGACACCCGTGCCCGGGAGTACCTCGGCTCTGTCTCTCAGTACTCCCTGTTTCTGACACACATTTATCTCTGAACCCTCAGATCTGTCCTTTGCTCCCTCTTATGAGTGAGCAATATTTGCAGGGCGGTGGCTGAGTTATCCAGCACAGGTCAGGGAACACCACGGAGTGTTCACAACACGCCAATCCCCTCCCTCCCCCTGCCCAGCCTTTTCGGCTCGGTGGATTTACAGCATCCTGTTCTCTCTCTGGCTGCTTGTGCTGGGTGGTGTTTCTCATTTTTAGAGCTTGGCAAGCTGAGAAATGGGATCTTGGTTGTAGCAACAGCCTGCAGAGCCTTGGCACAGTTGCCTACGCAGATGCAGACTGGGTGAGAGTGCTTGTCATCTGAGGCACCCTGAGCTCTTTAAAAGCAAACAAACCTCGTTTTTCCCCTCCCTTTCTTCCCACTGCACCACAGTGCCACATAAAAAAAGAATGCAAGAATACCATTTTAGGGGTATTTTACAAATATAGAGCAAGCTCACAGCCTTTTCCTAAATATCCCATAAATTTAATGTAAAATCCCTCAAATGCTCTTTCCTTCATCCCCTGTTGCATCCTGTGCCCCTGGGCAGTGATACCCTCAGTCTGCCGGGTGACCTGGGCAATAAGTACCACTCAGATGGTCTCCCAGTAGTTCTAGCTCAGGGTCTGCATTACTGGGGCTCATCCCATCCCTCCCCACCCTTCCCTGTTCTCCTTAGAATATTTGGAGATCAGCCCTTTATCACCTGGTTGAAAACAATACCCGAGTTCGGGTATTTTAACAAAGCTACTTTGCACTCTTCATTGCAGAAAAATGCAGGACCCTATTTGGAATAAAAGAGCTGGAAAAAAAATGTTTCCTTCACCACCCAGAATATAAATAATATCGAGGCTGACTGAGGGTGAAAGGCCTGACAGCATGAGGGATGGCTGAGGCTGTTTGCATGGCCCTGTGCTCTGCTAAAGAGAGAAAAGTATCCAGCCATGAACCACGAGCAGGGAGATTGGGAGGGCAACCCAAAGCTTCTGTGCATCTTATTTTTACAGAATAAAGCAGAGGGCAAACTGCAGCTAAAGTGCTCTGTTTAAAATCCTTGAGCCCACCGTGATTTTTCAAGCATGAGCTGAACTGAGCTGGAAGGATGTTAATCAAGTGAGGAAGAGTGAAGCTCAAAACAGGGACCATGCTCAGCATTTGGTCTGCTGGCCACCTTTGGCAGGGCTGTTAACAGGATCTAAGTCACACCAGTGTACCAGTGATGCCAGAGGCAATGGGACAGACTGGGAATGTCCCTTTTGTGTTATTTTCTTTGTTCTCCATACAAGATGAACAAAGAGGAAAAGGAAACACTGACTAAGAAGTAAAAGTAGGATTAGGAATATTAGGAATATAGATAAGCTGTGGCTGCCCCATCCCTGGAAGCGTCCAAGGCCAGGTTGGACAGGGTTTGGAGCAACCTGGGCTGGTGGAAAGTGTCCCTGCCCATGGCAGGGTGAGGAATGAGATGAGCTTTCAGGTCCCTTCCAACACAAAACATTCTGAGATACTGTGATTAAGCCTTTCTGCCAGATGACAGATCTTTGGGAGTATGGCTTCAGGTATTTGGCCAAATATTTCATTTTAAAAGAGCTGACACATGAAATGAACTAATCAAAAGGAAGTTCTTTAAGAAAAATGAGGCTTAATGTGACAGCACCACATGGCCATGGCACTGCACGTGTTCCATCTGCAAGAGGGTGGATTTAACTAACCATGAGGCTGGGCCAGCAGCAACTGGTTTGTTTGCTGGGTTTTCTTTCCCACATCAAGACTCCTGAGGGAACTTTAATGCCATTCAGTCTCAGTGGATGAATAATTCCACTAATATAGTGGAGGGTTTTTTCACGCTCCCAGGAGCAAGGCTAGGAAAGAGGCGCTTCCTAAGANGGATCCCGGGCCTCAGTGTCCTCATCTGCCCGGCGCCTGTAATTCTTTGTCGGTCTGGTCTCCTCCGACAATTCAGGAGACCTGCACAGGAGGAAGATCTTCCGGGAAGACACATGGAAGAAGAGGAGTCTGAAAACACTAGTTTTCTAAGTACACTTTGCTTTGTTGTTTGCTAAACCAAAGTAGGTGTTCCAGCAGTGACCAGAGAGTGAGCAGAGCAGAGGCAGAGAGAGGTCAATGAGTCCAGGAGACCATAACTGGAATTGTAATGATCATAGAATCACAGAGTTATGGAATGGTTTGGGTTGGAAGGGATCTTAATGATCAACCAGTCCCACCCCTGCCATGGACAGGGACATCTTCCATCAGCCCAGGTTGCTCCAAGCCCTGTCCAACCTGGCCTTGGACACTTCCAAGGATGGGGCAGCCACAGCTTCTCTGGGTATGCTGTGCCAGGGCCTGCCCACCCTCACAGCCAAGAACTCCTTCCCAATATCCCATCTGACCCTGCCCTCTGGCAGTGGGAAGCCATTTCCCCTTGCCCTGACCCTCCATATCTTTGCAAAAAGACTTTTATCACTTTTAAAATTGTGCTTCGCTAATTGAAATCCGAATGGTAGACAAAGTGTCAGAAGAACAGAGATGGCTTCAAAGCTGTTAAGCCTTTTTTACCATTTTTTGGCCTTTGCTTCTCACCCCTGCATTTTGTAGGAGAATGTTTTATTTTCTTTTTTATTGCCCCATTGTATCAATACCTTTGGTCCCTTGATCACTAAAGAAGGGATGTGTATCATTGCAAAGTATGCTCAGAAATGACAGAATTTTCAGTTCATTTTTCCATTCTCTCTGAGGATCCCTCTGCATGATATTCTCTTAGTCTTCTTTTTGATTATTTCTTAATGCAGCCCATTCACTCCACACTTGGCACTACATTCTGCTTATTTCAGGCCGTTTCCAGCTGCCAAGCTGGTGCTTAAATTCAGATTGCACCCAAAGCCACGTCGAGGAGATAAATTAATTGCCTGCCCTTTACACATTCAAAATAGACTTTTCTGTCCCAGTCTCAGGTTTTGTCCTCAAATAGAGGCATTAACCCTCCCACAGCAAATATAACCTCCAGCACTAGGCTGGAATACCAATGAGTGATTAAGCCAAGCCATAGAGTTTTAGTCCTGGTTTTCTACCACCTGACTCCCTGATGGGGTTTGACTCGATGAAATATAAGCCTTCACCCTGTCTGGAGCAGAATTTACACCCAGTTGGAACAACTGGGAACAATGTGAGCGTTTTCTCAGAAAGAAAATGGCAGGGAAAACTCTGTGTTGCTGCCTGAAAGGCCATTCATGTCTGTCAGGCAAAGAAAGGTTATTGAATGCCAGAGGAATTGCTGCTGTAACTTAGGGCAGCCCAAATGCTCATCCCACTGGTGAGATAACCTTCCATTCCCTGAATTAATTTATGAATCATCTTGGAAGCTGGAAAACTTCTCCGATTACTGCTTAAATTGGGCACCAGCAAAGAGTCTCCTATTGCAGAAGTTACCCAGAAAGAAAATAGTTGGGTAATTCTGGGTTAGTGTTAACTTTAATTTCTGTTTTTCTTATATTTATATTATTAGATTGTGTTGCTATATTCTAATATTCCAAATAAACATATAAATTGGCTTTGGGGGACTTCCTGAGGTACCACTTGCAAACATCTCCTGCAGATATTACCTGTCACATGCTCAGATACCTGCTGAGAATATTTCCACCCTCTCATTCTCCAGGGGCTGAGAAGGGCACACTCCCAAATTTCCCCTCTGATTGCCCCTGTGTCCATGTGCAGTGCTGGGTAGGATGCAAAATTAAATCCAAGCATTTCTGATTAGCAGTATTGGACTATTGGAGAGCTGCAAAGTGCTCCTGTGGTGGACTCGGGAATAAAAATAAAAATTTCCTGGCAAGTTGCAGCTACCACAAGTAAAGCACACATTGAGTAGCCAACACATAGAAAAAGAAAGGGGAAAAGAAGAACTTGGGATCAACAGAAATGTTCCTGGTGTTTAAACCTATTTTTCAAAGAATACTGGAGACAACAGGAGTTTTCCTCCATCAGAGAATCTGAGTCAGTGAGGTCGGAAAAGCCCTCCAGGATCATCAAGTTCAAGCTGTGCTTGATGCCCACCTTGTCCCCCAGCCCAGAGCACTGAGTGCCATGGCCAGTCCTTCCTTGGGCACCTCCAGAGCTGGGGACTCCACCACCTCCAATGCCTGACCACACTTTCTGGGAAGAAATTCTTCCTCAGAACACTCATAACCAAGGAGTATCAATATTGTATTGATACAAGACACCCTTGGTTGAAATTCCTTGGGTTCATATCAGGCTTTGATGTGTGCAAGTGGAAACCTTTGGATCTATGGCACTGCCTTTCCCTTCCTTTTTCTACCCACCTGGGAAATATGGTGGATGTAAAACTCTTCTAAGACCAACTTCCCTTGGCAGAAATATTTTTATTAACCCCCTATTTCTTAATATCCAGCAGAAATGTTGAGGAGAACTCGCTCCACATAAATAAATGAATTTACCTCCTCATCACTTACATTTATTACTGCATTTCAGCAGTCAGAAGGAGAGAAGGGAATCTTAAAATCTTTAGATAACTCTCACCAGTTCTGTGAGGCTGGAAATGCTGCCTGTAAAGGGAGGAGGTTTCTCATGACTGTCCAAACAGCACCAGGCAGGTTTAATGGCTGTGGCTCTGCACACCATCAAACCTCAGCAGAAACCCACCTGAGCGGATTACCCCCCCCCCCGCCCCAGTCCCAATTAAGGGCAATTAGCAGTGCTGCTGTGCGTGGCAGTGAGACAGATTGCTGTGGCACCAGAGGCAGAGCAGGTCCTGTGCAGGAAACAGTGTGGCTTTAGCATCCTTATGTGTTGTTTATGGAGAGTTGCAAATGGTTGGCGCCGTGTTTATCTGGAATTTATGATGTTCTGAAGTGAAAGCTGGAGCTTGCCAAAGAGGAAAAACAAAGCAGTGGGAGAGAAAAAGAGAGTTATAGCAGCATATACAGCCAATGATCCTTCTGCTTAATCAGGTTATTACAAAACCTACCTGTGAGGAAGCAGATGAGAGCTGATTGCAGCTCTCAGAGCTGGAACACACCTGCTCTCTCCTGCTCACTCAGCACACAATAGGAATCAGTGGAAAATCTCTTTGATAGCGAATTCAAATATTTTCCTACTTAAAAGCATTTTCTTTCAGCAGCAAGAGCTTTAAAACCAGTCATTTTACAGGTTGAGAGGAGGGTTCAGACTAAAATCGATTTCCAAAAATTTGAGAGTCAAGAGGAGAATTTCTGGTTGTGCATTTTAGGGATTATTAGTTTGGAAAGAGTGTTTTCTCTTGCTCAGCCTCATTTAGGG
The DNA here is from genome assembly GCA_013396695.1 of Sakesphorus luctuosus. Classification (NCBI taxonomy): domain Eukaryota; kingdom Metazoa; phylum Chordata; class Aves; order Passeriformes; family Thamnophilidae; genus Sakesphorus; species Sakesphorus luctuosus. Next base: position 133,786 of record VWZD01010389.1, on the reverse strand, counting down.
CCACGATTAAGACTTGAGTGAGGGTCAAGAAAACCAAAGGTGGAAGGGCTGAGTTTACTCAGGTGTGGGAATGGTTTGAAGGCTGAGGAAGAGATTCAGTGTCACCTGGAGCTGAGGCTGAATAGTTGATTTAAGAGAAGGAGTTGTCTCCCATGGCAACTGATTTTTAGGTTGCACATGTTGCTCATGATGAAAAAGCACGGAGAACTTCTTAGACAGAGAGACCTCGATGCACCGAGTCAGACTTGGATGAAAGAAAAGTTCACAGCTCAGAGAGTGAAATTAATACTGTGTGTTCCTGGAGGTGGAATAAAAAAAAAAAACCTTTTGGTTCTGAGGGCAATAATAGTGTCAGTGGGAAATGTGAGTCCCTGAGGTCAGGTTTAGTCTCAGGTGGACTTAATTTTAGGAAAAAATGTGAAGAAGAAGCAGTTTGGTTCAACCTGTGCCATTGATTGTTACAGCCCTTCCTCACTGCCATGGGCGAGGAAGAGTTTGATGTCAAAAAATATTTAATTTGGTGAGAAATTATTGGAATAATCTCTAAATCTACCCAGGGCTGATCTAGTTCATCTTAGAAAAGAATTAGCACCTGCTTGAAGTTTGAATTTTGGGTTTGCTTGTTTTCTGAAGAAATGCACAGAATTAGGAAAAAGACTGATTCTTGCAGCTACACAGAAAGGACTTGGCAGTTCTGGGTTAATGGCTGGACTTGGTCTTGCAGGTCTTTCCCAACCAAAATGATTCTGTGATTCGATGAAGGAAGCTGTAGCCTGGGAAAGAAACCAACTTGGGGCTGGGGTTGAGGTTTGTTATGTCCGATAATCTGACTAAAGGCTCAAGAGATGAACCTGCAGCAATAAATTCAAAGGGTGGCAGCTCGGGGGTTTGATTGTGCTGTCCAGAGCTGGGAATGGGTACAAATTCACACTGAAAGCTGATGACCTTGGATCAAATTTTCCTGAGGAAACTCAGCTCGAGTTGAAAATGCAGAAAAGAGCTTTACTAAACTGATATTTTGAGATAGAGCACATCCCTTTGGGCAGAAGCTGCCTGCTCATTTGGGGAAGAAAGGTGCCCCAGCTTAGCTTCCTTCCAAATTCCAGGGCTGAGAATGGGTATAAGACAACACCTGGGCTATAACTGCCTTACTCCTTTGAGAGGGTGAGGAATGCTCCACTTTTGTGCTTCTTCATGGCTTGAGGGAAGGAATTCTTCCCTGTGAAGGTGGGCAGGCCCTGGCACAGGTTCCCCAGAGAAGCTGTGGCTGCCCCACTCCTGGAAGTGTCCAAGGCCAGGTTGGACAGGGCTTGGAGCAAGGCAGGGTTGGAATCATAGAATCATAGAATGGATGGGGTTGGAAAAGACCTCCCAGATCATCAAGTCCAACCCTTGGCCCAACTCCAGTCCCTTTACCACATCATGGCACTCAGTGCCACGGCCAAGCACACTTTAAAAACCTCCAGGGATGGGGAATCCACCCCCTCTCTGGGCAGCCCATTCCAATCCCTGAGCACTCTCTCTGCAAAGAAGTTTTTTCTGCTCTNTGGCCACGCTAGTTTGGATCCAGGCCAGGATCCCATTGGCCTTCTTGGCCACCTGGGCACACTCTTGGCTCCTGTTGAGCTTCCTGTCCCTCAGTCCCCCCAGGTCCCTTTCTGCCTGGGGATCCCTTCCAACCCAGACTATTCCATGAGTCTCTGAGTCTCTGATGAAGGTTAGTCAAACCAGGGGTATCCCCACAGATTCCCTGCTGAGCAGTGGTGGGTAGTCACAGCTCTGCTCTCTGTCACCTCCCAGGGCAGCCTCTTTGCTGGTTACCACTTTTTACCTCTCAAAGTCCTTTCTGGCTCAGGATGGGCCCCACAGCCACTGCCTTGGCAAGGGGGGGCACGGCACTGCCCACAGTCTGATGCACATCTCTGAGTATTTCATAACTTTGTTGTTAAGGGTGGAAAGCTGAAGACTCCTAAAGGGAACATGCTGCTGTTTACTCCTGCCTGGGCTTACAGCTGTTGTCATCTGGGCCCAGGAGACAAAACCTTATTTTAGGGGTCAAGCAGTGCCCCAAGGCTTTTTTATTCATTCTTTTTTAATATTGGCTAAAAGATGATCTGTGTAATAAATAGGCTTCTAAGGTACTGGAGCAACAATGAAGGGATTAGGATTAAATATCTTTTATTCCTCTATCACTAAATGGGTCATAGCCCTCTGATGCTTAAGGGGGGTTTAAAATGACCATTTGGTGAGTTATTTCTCCATACTACTGTTATTCCAAAATTCTGAATTCATCACTCAGCCCAAACTCCCAGAGGCTATATAATTTATTGCATTTTTATTTAGGTGCCTCCTGGAAGTGCAAACCCTCTTTACAAAAGTAAAGGATACTGAGGCACAGAATATATTTCCTCTGAACCGCAAAAGGAACACAGAGGATCTTACTTTGAATTTCCTAGAGGTGTGAGTAAGAGAAACTTGATTAAAATAATGATGTTTTGTAATTGTGTTCACTTGAAAGCTGATCTGAAAGGCCCCAAAAAAGCAGTCACAAGGAAGACCAGACCAGTGATTGTTTCCACATCTGTACCTTTTGTTCTGCTTTAATTGAAGGTAAAAAAGTGATGATGAGTGGAAGTAGCCCCAGAGTGTCACTTATGCAGTTAATGGAGAGAGGAGGGGGGCTCCCAGAGTGTCCTGGAGAGTCTCCCCCTCATGGACAGGCTCAGGCAGAGATTGGAGAGCACAGACTGTCTGTGTGACAAGGGACAGCATTGCTTGTCACAGCTTCCTGCTGCCTCTGAGGACAAAGTCCCCTAATCATTGCTGGACCACCAGCCTTGCATTTTACTTTGTTGGAATCCACGTTCCAAGTTGTAGTAATAAATGATAAAAGTATTTCTGCTGAAGCTATTCTGGTGGGTGCCTCTGGTGTTTAGCCTGGAGAAGAGGAGGCTGAGAGGTGACCTCAGCACTGTCTAGAACTACCTGAAGGGAAGTTCTAGCCAGGTGGGGGTTGGTCTCTTCTCCCAGGCACTCAGCAATAGGACAAGGGGGCACGGGCTCAAGCTCTGCCAGGGCAAATTGAAGTTGGAGAGCAGAAAAAACTTCTTTGCAGAGAGAGTGCTCAGGCATTGGAATGGGCTGTCCAGAGAGGGGGTGGATTCCCCATCCCTGGAGGTTTTTAAAGTGAGCTTGGCCGTGGCACTGAGTGCCATGATGTGGTAAAGGGACTGGAGTTGGCCCAAGGGTTGGACTGGATGATCTCAGAGGTCTTTTCCAACCCAATCCATTCTATGATTCTATGTTTCTACAAAACCATTCCAAAGGCAGGGCTCTTCCTTCTGAGAAAATGAGGCAAACANAAATTGAAGTTGGAGAGCAGAAAAAACTTTGCAGAGAGAGTGCTCAGGCATTGGAATGGGCTGCCCAGAGAGGGGGTGGATTCCCCATCCCTGGAGGTTTTAACGTGAGCTTGGCCGTGGCACTGAGTGCCATGATGTGGTAAAGGGAGTGGAGTTGGCCCAAGGGTTGGACTGGATGATCTCAGAGGTCTTTTCCAACCCAATCCATTCTATGATTCTATGTTTCTACAAAACCATTCCAAAGGCAGGGCTCTTCCTTCTGAGAAAATGAGGCAAACAGTGTCATTGTCATTCCACTTTGGATCACTTTTTGCAAAGACATTTACCAACTCTTTCCATGCCAGCCAAAAAACCCACAACAGATACCTTCATCCCAGAATGCCAGAACATGCTGAATTGGAAGGGAACAAGAAGAATCATCAAGCCCAACCCTTAGCCCTTTGTCTAGTGGTGACCTCAAAATGTGTGTCAGGGGGTCAAATTAATCACAACAGCCCAAAATTTAGCTTTCATCTCCAGGGCAAAAAAGCGATTGCATGGTGCTGAACTGGGAAGAATTGACTATGTGGTGCCCACCTTGGAAGCTGTTCAGACCATTCTGGATCTGGATATTGCTTATACTTTTATGATTCTGTTAGACAGAGATCATGTCTCACCAAGCAGGCCATATTTTAATCCTAGTTTTACTATTATTATTTATTTAATCTTTTCTCTAAAGAAAAAAACAACCCCAAACTCTATTTTTGCTTTATTTTCATTAAGGACTACATTAAAATGAACCAAAACCAAACCAAACCAAAAACCCAAACCAAACCAAACCAAACCAAACCAAACAAAAAAGAAAACAAACCCCTGTATTTTTGTTTTATTCTCATTAAGGACTACATTAAAAAAAAAAAAACAGCCAAAAA
>VWZD01010389.1:110295-124998 GCA_013396695.1 Sakesphorus luctuosus | reverse complement strand
CCAGAGAAGAGCAACGAGGCTGGAGAAGGGAGTGGAGCACAAGTGGTGTGGGGAGAGGCTGAGGGAGTTGGGGGTGTTTGTGCTGGAGAAGAGGAGGCTGAGAGGTGACCTCAGCACTGTCTGGAACTGCCTGAAGGGAAGTTGTGGCCAGGTGGGGGTTGGTCTCTTCTCCCAGGCACTCAGCAATAGGACAAGGGGGCACGGGGGGCTCAAGCTCTGCCAGGGCAAATTGAAGTTGGAGATGAGAAAAAACTTCTTTGCAGAGAGAGTGCTCAGGCATTGGAATGGGCTGCCCAGAGAGGGGGTGGATTCCCCATCCCTGGAGATTTTTAAACGCAGATTGGATGTGGCACTGAGTGCCATGATGTGGTAAAGGGACTGGAGTTGGCCCAAGGGTTGGACTTGATGATCTTGGAGGTCTTTTCCAACCCGATCGATTCTATGATTCTATGATTATATATATATATATAAAAGGAGAAATGTGCATATTAATAACATCTTACCCAAATATATACACAGATATAGGCCAAAAAATGCATGTTTCTCATGACCTAACTGCAGAGTACAGCAGCTCCTTTCACATCCATGCAATGCAAACATCCCTGGGTCTGGTCCTGTGGCACGGGCTGGATCAGCTCCTGTTTCTCAGGTGAGGAGTGGTACCTATAAATGGAATACAAGTGATTAAAACATTGCCCTACTGTGCTCAGGGCTTCATGTCTCCCATCACATTGGGGTTTTTATACTTTGCCATGTAGCAAAGTTCTAAATAATGAAAAGAAGACAAGCAGCAGGCATGCCTGGCTTTGGTGTGTTCCTCTGTCCTGCAGACCTCAGTCAGTCTTCTCATCCTGGCTTTTATCCTCTCTGAAGCTTTTCATCACAGAACTTTCCTCCAGAAAACTCAGCACTGGTTGTTCTCTCTGGTGCCTTCATCATCCTGTCAGAAATGTGGGACAAGATCTGGTCCCATCAAGGCTTCTCTGGTAATATTTATACAAGTAACAACCCATATATCCCTCCCTTTTCCCTCTTGGAATTCTAATTAGCATTATTTGGCCTCTTGGAAATGCCCTTCCGCAGAATCTACACACACCTTTGCATTTATTCCCCTAAGAGATCTTACTGACTGCAACACTCATAAAAACAATAGGGGAAAAAACGACTGATAATGCCTTGAGGTGAATATTGATTCATTCAAGAGGGCATTAAACCCTCTCATGGAGGTCATGAATAGTTAATAATTACAGTAACAGCCTGGGTTTTTTCCAAAAATCCATCACACATCTCAGTGCTGGTTTTGTGCTTGTTGGGTGTGTTTGTTGTTGCTCCAAAACTGACTCAGAATCTCTCAGAGCTGGTGCCACCTAAAAAGAAATCTGAGAGAGGAAAGGATTACTGCAACTCTGATCTTTTCAGCAGATTGGTGGTTTTTCTTGATGTGGAAACTGTGGAAGAAGAAAAGAAGTGTTTTTCACTGCAGGAATGTTACAGCTGATTTTGATCAGACCTTCCATCCACTGCTGCCTGAACGTGATGAGGAACCTCCAACCATCCAATCTCTGCCTCAAGCCTCCCCTTGTGCTGCTTCTGAGAGAGAGACAGCTACAGATCTTCCTGTCAAAAACATCTGCAGAGAAACACAGAAATATCAGATTTTTTTTTTTTTAGGGAATGTGTTCTTGACAGAGCTCCCTCACTTTCCATGCTGACCCCTCAGGAGCATCAGGTGAACTTTACCTTTTCATAAATGATTGGAGAATTTATTTCCTGAGATGAGTGTATTCCTAACTATCCTTCAGCCCTCTGTGTCCCACCTCATCCAAACAGCTGAGCCCCAAAGGGAGGGAAATGCCCAAATGTTGTGCCATAATGGTCACCCTTAAAACAATATTTTAATATTAAAAGTAGAAGTCAACCTGCTTATGCTTCACCTTCCCATGTCTGAATCCTTGGATCATTTTTTATTTTTTAAAAAGAACTGCTCCCAAGGCAAATGCATCTGATTTCTACTTCATCTCACAGCCTGACAACTGCTTACTTTGATGTTTCTTGGTTGTTGCTTCTCTTCTTGACTCAGTTTATAGGATATCAAGTATCACTATAGGGCAAAACCATCCAAACTCCTGCAAACCAACCCTTAAAGAGTGCAGGGATGTAATATGGGAAATTATATGTGATTCCCAGGCACTTTTAGCCATAAAAACATCAAAAGCCTGGAAAGAAGATCAGAGAGAATTTTTAGAAAACACCTTTGCCACAGGGATGGAAAGAGAGCCCCTAAATAACCTTCAGGCAAAATAGTTTGGATGTGAGATGGGTCGAAAATTGGTCTTTAGGTCAGCAAAGGAAACGGGCAAAGGAGTGGGAAGAATTCAGTTCTGTGTCTCTGCTCAGTAACTACAAGCACTGACTGAGAAAGAAATGCAATTCTTTGTGGGGAAAATCGAGGAAGAGGCTTGAAATAAGTTGTGGAAGGAGCTCACTGAGGAAAAGGGGTGCTGGAAACACTGGGATGTTGTGATGGTGAGACTTTCACACAGCTTTATCAGGCTTCCTGAGAAAGGAGCCAGAATAATTAAAAAATTGCCATAATGCTCCCTATGCCAAGAAAGGTGGTGCAATCACTGGGATATTCTCCTGCTTTTAAGGAGAAGGAGAGATTTTCTATAATACTTCCATTTCGAGTGCACCTAAAGACAGAACTGGTTGAATTGCAACTCAATCCAAGGTAAAAAACAAAATAATCCCATGCAAAAGAAAGTTCCCTTCTATCAAGCAATGCTCAGAGAAGCAAATCTTAAGGTGTGTAACAGTCCCTGCTAGATGCAGAAATTAATTGAGATACAAAGGGGTGGTGGAGATAACACTGTGCTCTGGAAACACTTGGTGGATACAACAGGAATTCAAACTGTGGAAGAAAGGCTGACTAAGGACATGCATTAAAAGGAAAGAGAGTTCTGCAAAGCAAAAGCTAAATTTGCACCTGAATGCACACACACACACACATATATATATATGAAGAATATGGTCGAGATATGAGAATGAATAGAAAAAATGCCTTTGAAGGAAAAAAAAATAACGGTGCAAGACAGACAATTGCAAAAATCTCATCCATGAGATGTCAGTGAAACCTTCAGCCACAGGTCACAGAAGAAATGAGAGATCTACAAAAGCAAGCAAGTTGCAAGTGAATACAAGAGGATTTCTGAAGATGAATGGCAGAAGAATACAAGTGAGAGGCAAAGAGACATCACACAGCCACGGGAACCCATTTCAACCTCCTCTTCTGCACCACCACCACGGTCAGGACCCCTGGAGCACTGCCCTCCATGTTTCCCTTCCATTTTCCAAGTGGAATCATTTCTTCTGAGCTCTCCCCAGCAGATGTGGGGCTAAGCAGCACAGCCAGGGACCACTCAGCATATGCAGGCAAAGAAAGGAAAGCAGCAGAAATCAACAGTGAGCTTCTTCAAGAAGGTGCTCCCATCATTATTAGTGGGTTATTTGCTTCTTGCCTCACTCATTAAGTAGGTGCTGATGTCCTTTTTTTTCTTTCCAGGAGCTCCAGTGTTCCCTGGAAGCTGAGGATCTTCAGTGGACAGTTCCTAGAAAGGAAATAGGGAAATAATAATAAATAGCAGCAATGACAACAATGGTGCTTTAATGGGTTTGCTTTATTGTTTCTATTCTCAAATTCCCTGTGAAGTGACAGCTGGTTCAACCTGAGGTTGCTTCTAAGGAATCAAACACCCTTGGGCTGAAAGGTCTCACACCACCAGGCTGAAAACTGTATTAACCAGGCAGTGTCTTCAAGACAGTTACTGAGGATGAGGAACTTGTTTCCATGACTCCTTTGATGCCGCCTGGGAGATTTCCCTCCATCTGGAGGAAACTTCTGGAGGTTCTTGATCCTGCTAGAGGACTTCAGCTGCACTGACATCCTGCAAAAGGGGTACAATATTCATTTCAAGAATTTGGGAGATTCTTGGACTGCTCTAGGATTTTCTAGTCCAAGTGACAGACACCTCAGCAGCATTGGAGAGGGCAGGACTGGTGGTGGCTTGGGCTGCAGAGTGGAATTCTGGTGGAATTCATGGTCTTAAGGGATACAGGACAAGAGAAATGTATGGTAAACCCCTTAAAATTAGGAAAGAGAACTTTGACCCTGAGATTAGCTCAGTTGGTTAAAACTTGGCTGTAATAATGCCAAGGTCATGGGTTCAAACCCCTGTGTGGGCCATTGACTTAAGTGTTGGACTCGATGATCCTTGTGGGTCCCTTCCAACTCAGAATAGTCTTGTGAGTTGTTTAAAGAACTGGTGGATGAGACTCCCAGGAAAATTGTCTTCAGGGATAAAGGAGCAGAACAGAGCTGGCAGCTACTTACATACCTTTTTCTTTTTTTTAAGAGCTGCCAATTTCCATGTGCAAGAAATCAGGCAAGGAATGCAGGAGAGCAGGCTGAGGAAGGACCTCAGGAGAAAATCAAACCACACAGGCAGGGGAAGCAGAGACACTCAGCCTGGGAAGAGTGGTGGGATAGTGCCTGGGAGTGCAGGGTTGGGATCAGGGAAGGCAAGGCACAGCCAGAGCTCAGGATGGCAAAGGATGTGAAGAATAATAAGGATTTGACAGGTATGTCAGTCAGTAAAGGACACCAAGACATTTTATTTCCCTCCCTGACAAAAGATCTGGTGACAACTGGCATGGGAAGGCTGAAGTGTCAAAAACTTTTACCCCCTCAGTTTTCACTTTGCTCTTCCCACACCTCTCAAGGCCCTTGAGAGAGAAAATGCTCAGACATTGCTGACCTAAGGGCTTACAAGCAACTCACTTTTTCTAGAACAGACCACCTGAAAGTGGCTTCCAGGGCAGGAAACCTGTCACAGTCAGAGTTCAGCAGAAGAGAGCACAGCAAAGTGTGAGGGGAATTTGGGGTGGGGAGCCATAATGGGGAAGGAATTTTAGATCAAATTTAAATTCAATTCTTCAGATAGCCTTGAAGGCAAATAAAAAGTAGCAAGAAGTTGACATTAAATAAAAAAAAATAATAAAAAAAGGAAAACTTTAGTGGGGATCAAAGCTGGAGACAAACCCCAGAAGAAGGTGAGTTTTGAGAAGTTGCTTTTTTCTTCCAGCCTGGGAAATCAGAGCAGAATTATTGTGCTGCAACTGTTATTTCTAATGTCAAGATTTGCAGCACAGACGCATTTGAAATACAAGGCAGTGATAGGAGAAGAAAGCAGAATAAAGCAGGAACACTCCTCTCAGAGGTTGGCTCTGTAACTACTGACACGTAACAGATGGGAGTCTCCAGAGCTGGAAAAGCACTGACATGTGTTCAAAGTGATGTGAACAACACCCCAATAAAGCCTGGCAGTTGGTACCTGCTGCAAAAGGCTTTTCACAGGGTGAAAGAACTCTCAGTGTCCTCATTCAAAGCAGCTTCTAAAAAACACCCTGCGAAAATAATAATAATTAAAACAAAAATATTTTGTCTTGTTTTAAATTAGAGCCTTGGATTGCAACCATCATTTCAATGTCCTGGGATGGATTTATGAAATAAAGGTGTAAGGATTCATTTCATCATGGAAAAAAATATAAAAATGCAATGTATGCATTGTCTGATTTGAAATAAACTTCTGGAGTGGAGATTTCTGAACTGGAATTGGGCTTACCTGGCACAGACAGTCAGAGAAATGCTCTGTAATTATTTTTGATGAGTTTGGGGTCACACTGGCCCTCATCCATTCATTAGGCTCTTTCACATCGGATCATTATCAGAGTTAAATCATTTCAGAGAGTAAATTGAAAACATATTATGTGTCAAACATCACTCTACTGTCATGGTCATATATAAACATAAAAGATGTGCCTATCACCACACAAATCTGGTTTTATAGATTAGTAGTAGACTGCAAAAGATTTTGAAAAGCATAAGGATCAGTATTACTATTTTACCAATAGAGAAACAGGAAAAAACAGGCAAATTATTTAACAGCCTTATTCATACAAGACCCATTATCTTCTAGCTTAGAAGGAAATATATAGAATCGGGAGAAAATGCATATAAAATCAAATAATTTTTGTGTCTTCCCACGACATCCTTTCCCATCCTGACCATGGCATTGTCTATGCACACTTCCATGTTTGAGGTTTTTAACTCATTGTCACTCTACATCTCCCTCTGGCACCTCTAAGACACCTTCAGAAAAAGACAGATAACAAAAGTAATGTGGTCTAATGGTGTTGTGGGGTTCTCTAAAATATTTCACTTACCACAAATACCTGTTGGAGCAGGTCCAGAGAAGCCACCAGGATGGTCAGAGGATGGAGCAGCTCTGCTGGTGGAATTGTTCAGTCTGGAGAGGGGAAGCTTTGGGGTGACCCAACTGTGGCCTTGCAGTGCCTGAAGGGGCTACAAGAAAGATGGAGAGAGACAACTGACAAGGGATGGAGGGACAGGACAAGGGGAATGGGTTCAAACTGCCAGATGACATAAGGGAATGTCTCCTAGATGGGATATTGGGAAGGAATTGTTGGCTGGGAGGGTGGGCAGGCCCTGGTACAGGTGCCCAGAGAAGCTGTGGCTGCCCCATCCCTGGGAGTGTCCAAGGCCAGGTTGGACAGGGCTCGGAGCAACCTGGGCTGGTGGGAGGTGTCCCTGCCCATGGCAGGGGTTGCACTGGATGGGCTTTAAGGTCCCTCTCAACCCAGGCCACTCTGTGATTCTCTGGAACACTCCCCCACACAGGGCATTACCTTCCCTCCTTGCTGTGCTCCTTTTCCATCAACTCCTCCAAGCTTTTTCATCCTAATGAAGGAGACTGAAGCCACTGTGTCAGAAGGGCAGCAATGATGGATTTCTGATGCAATGCCTGACTTTCTAGAGGGCAGTTTTTGGGAAAGGCATGGACAAAAAGAGGTCAGGCTGGAAGGAGACACTGGAAGGCTGCAGGGAGGAGCAGATGGGCAGGTCATGCCCAGGGGCTTTATCTAAGCAGTGAACAGCTCTCACTGCCTGTTGATTTGAAGGTGATGGTTCAGTCTGTAGAAAGAACTGGTCATAAAGGCAGATCCTTTATTAATTAGTGAGGCTGAAAGCATTTCAGGAAGAGTCTTTTAACCAGCACTTTAAGGATTTGGGAGTTACAGGACATTGCTGTGCAACACATACACTAAGATGTTCCTGGTGGTTTAGGTTTCACTGTGCCTGGAATAGTGTCTCAAAGCCATTTTCACTCCCATCACCTTTTCAGTAACACAGCTCCAACAGCTCAGCAGGAAGCACCCTGACACCTCATTTCATGTGTTTTTTTCTGAGAGCAATTGGCTGAAACCCCCACAAACTGAGGAGCATCGAGTGGCATTTCATCTCCAGACAAAGTTGATTGGCTTTCTTCATAGTCTTCAAATATCTATTAGTGCACCATCTGCTTGAAGCTTTGTATTATATTGCAGGTGTCATACTGCAGAAAAGGTGTTGAGTCATGTGTGCCTTTTATAGATCTGAATTCAAGGTCATGCAGAATTTCTTTTCCTTTTCTTCCAATAAGTGAAATTCTATATCCAAAACCGCAGGAAAATCTTCTAATCCTATTTAAAATGAACCGTAAAGAATTGAAAGCCATTCTTAGGCAACAAAATGTTTAACACTAAGCCAAAGCTGCAAATTAATCCCCAAATCTTTTCTTATGGTAATGTAGTTTAGCTAAACTCTTCTCTTCATCTACATTCTCTGGTATGGGGCAAAGAGCAGAAGAAAAATATGTCAGCCAGTCTGAACAAGGAAGAAAAGCACATATCCCACCTGAGAGACATTGTAGCTCAGAGTATTTTGAACCTGCAGGTTTTCAGCCTCAAACCACAGAGATGGTCAAGCATTTTCTCCACTTTCCTCTGTTTTTATCTCTATTCCTTCTTCTCTGCCTGGGCTTGATGCAAATAAATGGAGTTGTGCAAGAGTTTGGCCTCTTCATAGGGCAGCTCAAGGCGCCAAATTCCAAAGGAGCAGCAGATCCATCACCAGCAGATTTAGAACACCCTGACATGCTCTTCAAACAACTATGCCAAAATTCAATGAGATATGAAGTTTGCTGGGATGGATTTCATTTTTAAATTATAGAATCATTGAATGTATTGGGTTGGAAAAGACCTCCGAAATCATCAAGTCCAACCCTTGGGCCAACTCCAGTCCCTTTACCACATCATGGCACTCAGTGCCACGGCCAAGCTCAGCTGAAAAACCTCCAGGGATGGGGAATCCACCCCCTCTCTGGGCAGCCCATTCCAATGCCTGAGCACTCTCTCTGCAAAGAAGTTTTTTCTGCTCTCCAACTTCAATTTCCCCTGGCAGAGCTTGAGCCCCCCGTGCCCCCTTGTCCTATTGCTGAGTGCCTGGGAGAAGAGACCAACCCCCACCTGGCCACAACTTCCCTGATGTGGCACTTCCAGACATTGCTGAGGTCACCTCTCAGCCTCCTCTTCTCCAGCACAAACACCCCCAGCTCCCTCAGCCTCTCCCCACAGCACTTGTGCTCCACTCCCTTCTCCAGCCTCGTTGCTCTTCTCTGGCCCCGCTCCAGCCCCTCAATCTCTTTCCTGAGCTGAGGGGCCCAGAACTGAACACAACACTCAAGGTGTGGCCTCCCCAAGGCAGAGTCCAGGGGAAGGCTCACTGCCCTGGGCCTGCTGGCCACGCTAGTTTGGATCCAGGCCAGGATGCCATTGGCCCTCTTGGCCACCTGGGCACACTCTTGGCTCCTGTTGAGCTTCCTGTCCCTCAGTCCCCCCAGGTCCCTTTCTGCCTGGCTGCTCTCCAGCCACTCTGTGCCCAGCCTGGAGCGCTGCAGGAGTTGGTGTGGCCAAAGGGCAGGACCTGCACTTGGCCTTGTACTTCATCCCATTAAGTGGTTTTTCTCATAGAGGATCTGATTTCCAGATGTCACCCACAGAAAACTTTTTTTTAACTAGCTCCTCTTTTAATTTTTAATTGCAAAGCCCACAAATGCAGCTTAGGAAGGGTGGATAAAAATCAGCAATTTGTACTTCTCAAAGAGTGGGATCCAGGTTGTGACCAGTCAAACCATCACCATCAACATTTACCTTACTGGTGTTCATCTGTGCTGAGGGGAAATCAGGGATTTGCCACATCTGAGCTTGATTTGAGGGAGACTTTTAGGAAAATTAATGCTATAAAAGGCATGGGGGGTTGGTGCTGTCAGAAATAAAACCGAGTTTTGAGAAATTAGATCATATAAGCCAAAAATAAAATGTATTTTCCACTGCTTCTCCCACTCCTCAAGTTTCCAGTAAATTGTCTATTAAGACAGCTTTTTATCACCTTTTTATGCAGCTTTGGTAACATTTTCTGCACTTAACTTCATCACAGTCTCTAATTTTACTGCAGCAACATCAAAACGTAATGATCTTATTGCCATAAAGCAAAGTATCGTCATAAAGGCAACTTTTCCCAATCTGGAAATGTTTAAGTGGGGCAAGAAAGCCAAAAGAAAGATTTCTTGGCACTCAGAGGGAAAGCACAAACATTAAACCTCTAAGAAATGCCAATAGCTTGTAGAGGAATAACGAAAAAAATGGTGAAAAAAATAAAAATACTTAGTTTTAATTTTTCACCTTTCCTTTACCTGCTCTTTCCCCTTTTCCTAGAGATCCAAGACATCTCTGTTTTCACAATAATGAGTTACATCTCACAAATTAGCATTCCAATTCACATTCCTGTTCCCACAGTGACATGTTCCTCACTGTAAATACAAACTCAAATGCTCTGATGAGAATCTGACAGTATTGAATATTTGGAGTGTGAAGCAGAGTTAAAAAAAAAAGCAAACAGTCTTCTCACTACATTTTTGTAATGAAAACAGAACAGAAAAGAAACATGAACCTTTTCAATTGCACTTGCAACTGGAAGAAACTGCTGTTGATGAGAAAGAAGGAACACATCCTACTGTGGCACCAAACAAAGGTACAGGAGAGACTGTGGTGGATTCAGAGAGAGAGGTTGTATTTTTTTAAGAAAAATAAAATTAAGTAGGTGGCTGTCAAGGGAAAATATGAAGGAAAAGAAAGAATCAAGAATACATTCTAATATAACTCCACCTTGCATTGTTTCAAAGGCTTCTTCAAAGCTTCTAAGGGTGTAGCATATATGGAGCCCTGGCAGGGAGGGGGCAGGGAAAGGGAGGGAATCTGCATCCCAGAGAGAGAGAATAGGGAGCTGCAAGGGAATCTGCATCCCAGAGAGAGAGAACAGGGAGCTGCAAGGGAATCTGCATCCCAGAGAGAGCTCAGAGGGAGCTGCAAGGGAATCTGCATCCCAGAGAGAGAGAATAGGGAGCTGCAAGGGAATCTGCATCCCAGAGAGAGAGAATAGGGAGCTGCAAGGGAATCTGCATCCCAGAGAGAGAGAACAGGGAGCTGCAAGGGAATCTGCATCTCAGAGAGTGCTCAGAGTGAGCTGCAAGGGAATCTGCATCCCAGAGAGAGATCAGAAGGAGCTGCAAGGAAATCTGCATCCCAGAGAGAGAGAATAGGGAGCTGCAAGGGAATCTGCATCTCAGAGAGAGAGAATAGGGAGCTGCAAGGAAATCTGCATCCCAGAGAGAGAGAATAGGGAGCTGCAAGGGAATCTGCATCCCAGAGAGAGAGAATAGGGAGCTGCAAGGAAATCTGCATCTCAGAGAGAGCTCAGAGGGAGCATCAAGATTTTCTGTATGCCAAAGAGAACTATTAGGGAGCTGCAAGGAAATCTGCAACCCAAAGGCACCTCAAAGGGAGCTGAATCCCACCTGGAGTGCAGAAGGCGCCAGAGTTCAACTCTCTGTAGCTGCTCCAGTAGAGCCCCTGCAGAGAAGTGATTTGTTTGCTGGGTGTTTGGGTTTTTAGGGTTGCTCCCCGTCCGAGGGGTTACATTTTAACAGCCTGTTAACAGAGAGGCCTCTCCCAGTGTGGGACCGGTTTGTTGCAGCCAATTTCCACAATATTTTGCTTGTGTTTTCGGTGGATTTGTTGCTCTTCTGCCCATGCAGATGAGGGGAAAGGAATGGACCTTCGATGCAAAGCCAGTTGGTTTGGTTCTGTTCTGCATGTTTTAGTTCATCCTGCTCTTGGAGAAACCAAATCAAACTGTTTTCATTTCAGATGCCTCATGTTGCTGCTTTTTGGTGTTTATTTTTCTTTTTGAGATAAGAGCTACAAACAGAAATGTTTAAAGTTCTTAACCAAGAAGGCCAAGGAGCAGTGGAAAATCACTTGTCCATGTACTGCCCTTTATCCGCTGTGATTTGTCAGACTGAGCGGGACTGGGGCAGCTTTGCATTCCCTTCCTTCCCTCAGGAAACGCCTTTCACTGGAGATTACAGCACAACTTAACTCCTTAGGGGTGGGGCAATGTCTTTTCTCGCAAGGGACAGTCATTTGCAAATACTCTGAAAGAAAAGCCCCTTCAGAGACTCTGTGTCACGTTACAGGACTTTAAAAATCATTGCATTGATTAGCTAAATCAAATACCTTATTAACATATTGGCCAATAGTATTTTAATGCTTTCTATACATACATCCAAGATTTTTTTCCTGAATTTCTCCAGATCCCCAAAATCATTGAATCATAGAATGGTTTGGCTTGGGAAGGACTTTAAAGCCCATCTTGTTCCACCCCCTGCCATGGGCAGGGACACCTCCCACCAGCCCAGGTTGCTCCAAGCCCTGTCCAACCTGGCCTTGGACACTTCCAGGCATGGGGCAGCCACAGCTTCTCTGGGCACCCTGTGCCAGGGCCTGCCCACCCTCACAGCCAGGAATTCTTTCCCACTATCCAACCTAAATCTCTCCTCTTTTAGTTTAAAAAGCTTCCCCTTGTCCTATCATTGGTGATTAGCAAGTCCTGCTGGTTTCTGTGTCATCTTTCTGTGCTTGCTCTTGCAGGGCAAAGTGTCTCTCTCCCTTCCCTCCCTCCCTCTCATTCCACGAGGGCTGGAGCTGTCCCTGCAGACAGACAGACAGCCATGAGGACTTTGTGCCTCAGCCCATCCTATTCCATCTCCCTGTGCCAAGCAGAGCCCTGATCCTCGTCACTAAATGTCTTTTACATTTCTCGGGTTGTTTGAAATGGAAAGGCCTGAATTGATCAGAGGAATCCAAGGGCAGGAAGAGTTTTTAGAACATTATTTTAATAATATCATTGTGCCATTTTCATCCCATGACCCAATTCTGGCCTTTCAGTACCCGAAGGAGCTCCAAGAGAGCTGGAGAGGGACTTTGAACAAGGGCTTGGAGTGACAGGACAAGGGGGAATGGGCTCCAACTACCAGAGGATGGGATTAGATGGGATATTGGGATGAAATTCTTCCTGAGGGGAACCCTGTGGCTGCCACACCCCTGGAGGTGTCCAAGGCCAGGTTGGACAGGGCTTGGGGCAACCTGGGCTGGTGGAAGGTGTCCCTGCCCATGGCAGGGGGTGGCACCGGATGGGCTTTCAGGTCCCTTCTAACTCAAACCATTCCAGGCTTCCATGATTCTATTAAGAAGCTCAGCGTTGTATCTGATTTTCAGTCACAGCTGGAAAATGAGGAGATCCCTTCAGAGGTATCTCCCCACCCACTGTCTCGGTTCCTCACTGAACACAGTCCCTGAACAAGGGCTTAATGCCCCAAGTTCCACATCACAGACACTTCATCTCGGGGCAAAGAGCAAATTTAGAAGCTGCAAGTTCTACTTTCCCTTTCCCAAGCACACAGACTTCACACCTTGATAAGGATCTTAATTACCCAAGGATTCTGTAACTGGCCTGGAAACTCAGTTTCCTTTTGTTTGGCAACAGGTTAATCTGCCAGAGAGGAATTTCTGCTGGTTTCAGGCTCAAGGGTCACTAATTGGCGCACTTGAGAGAGGCCACAGGAAATCCCGGGGGTAATTAGTGCTGCATTGATGTTATCTCCTGTGGGAACCTCTGCAAAGGCAGCAGCTTCACCCTCCTGGCCCTTCCGAGCTGCAGATCCATCTGTGATACAGTGACCAGCCCGGGGAACTCACGGAACCACCTCCTCGTCTGAGTTTAAAAAGGAGGATTTGTTCAAAAGCCCACTAAATCCACGAATTGGCAGGGTATTATTTTTGGGCAAAATCCAGCTGTATTAATTTCCACTGCTAAGGAAAGGATTACATTTGAATGACTGAAATGATAATATCCAGCTATTTTAAAACATCATTATTATTAATAATAAGAGCAATAATAATAAAATTTTATGCTGATAGATGTCCAAGCAGTTCTTTGCCTAAATACTTTCCTGTTTGAACATCTCCAGGGCTGGTGACTCCACCTGTTCCCTGGGCAGCCCCTTCCAATGTCTGACCACTCTCTTGGCAAAGAATCTTTCCCTAATATCCAACCCAATACTGTGAAACTCTGAGGAACCTGACATGTTGTTCCTAGGAGATGATAGCAGTCCACTGATGCTGATCACAAGATCAGGTTGTTAGACATTTCCCAAAAATTCTATCATGGAATACACTGGGGAAATCATAAAGGAGAGTAATTTTGCTCCTCCAAAAACAAAAGCAGGTTTGGCTTCAAAAGAAGGAAATTTCATTGTTGTTTTTTTCCTGGGATCTCTCAGTAGCACTGTAAAATTTCAGCTTTCCCAACAACAACAGAATCAATGAAGTGTTGAATCTAAAACCTTTTGAATTCTCTGAGTGTTACAAGTGATACGTGGAAGTCATTTCAGAGGTACTGCAGAGTCGCCCTCAAAGAAAGATGGAAGCATTAAAGTTGGAAAAGACTTGAAGTCAGCAAGTCCAACCACCGATCCAGCCCCACCACCACATTCACCACTAAATCCTGTCCTCAAGTGAATGTGGATCCACATATTTTTTCATAGAATCATAGAATGGATTGGGTTGGAAAAGACCTCCCAGATCATCAAGTCCAAGCCTTGGGCCAACTCCAGTCCCTTTACCACATCATGGCACTCAGTGCCACGGCCAAGCTCANCTCAAGGTGTGGCCTCCCCAAGGCAGAGTCCAGGGGAAGGCTCACTGCCCTGGGCCTGCTGGCCATGCTACTTTGAATCCAGGCCAGGATCCCATTTTGAGCACTTCCAGGCATGGGGACTCGACCACTGCTCTGAGCAGCTCTGCCAGGGCTTTACAACCGCTTCTGTGAAGTCATTTTTCCTAAAATACAACACAGTTTGGGGCTGTCTCCTTTCATCCTGTAACTTGGGAGAAGAAACCAACCCCTGCTTTCACTTCAGCACCCACCTCACTGCAATCCCACCCCTTTCCTGTGAAAACCAGCCTTCCTTTGTCTCCAGTGATGAAATTCTTCTGTAAAAGGTATGAAAACATAAAGATCTGTAAAAATAACAGTTGTATGGGAGGTTATTGCCAACCAATCCATTACTGGATTGTGTGTGAGGAAGAAACTGTTCTTCCATTCCACCTCGCAGGAAACTAAAGGGATTTTCCTTATATTTGAACGTGTATGAATCACTGAGATTATCTGCAATTAAAGGTACCAACTGAAATACACGTAATTCAGCAGTTAACACAAAGCAGCACATTAATACTTAATTCTTTGCGCTTAGTTGTCCAGTCCCACCACATAATGCAGGTGGTTGTAAACTCTTGGAAGTGCAATGAATTCTCCGAGGAGCTTTACTGCAAGTCAATTTTCTTTTT
>VWZD01010389.1:86016-99402 GCA_013396695.1 Sakesphorus luctuosus | reverse complement strand
AAGCACAATTTTATTACAGCTTGGCCAGAGCAGGAGCTCATGCTCCAAAGTACGTGTAGAAAATTCAAGCGATCTTTATACAGTTAGTTTCAAATATCTATTACAGGCACTCGTTAGGTTCTCATATGTTTTTAATATAAGAATGTTATATAATATAATACGGATTTTAAACAGTAGTTCTTCCTACCCTTCCACCCAGGTTTCTGCCCTCCTGCTGTGTTGATGATGAGGTGTTAAACAGGCCTTCTCTTATCAGTTCTTTTTTCAAGCAAGCTCCTAATTCCCTTTTATTTCAATTGTCCACATTCAAGGCACTCCTAAGTCCCCTTTTACTTCTACCTGCTGGCAAGCAGTTACTTTTTCATAGAATCCCAGACTATTCTGAGTTGGAAGGGACCCACAAGGATCATCGAGTCCAACTCTTAAGTCAACGTCCCACACAGGGGATTGAACCCATGACCTTGGTGTTATTACAAGCAAGTTTTAACCAGCTGAGCTGATCTCAGGGTCTTTTTGCAAAGTCACAATGAAAAAAATAATTATGTCATAATTTTGGTCCCCGTTTCACATTTTGTACATGGAAGAACAGGGAAAAAAAATCAGGGATGTAAAGGACAAAGGTAGATATTTCTCCCTAATTAAGTTTTCAATCAAGAAGGCAATCATCACGGAGCTCTGTGAGAGCATTCCCAGCCCTCATTCCGAGCTGAATGTCGCAGGATAACACACTCCTACACCCCAGCGGTAAAAGAGGGACACATCTCCGAGCAAAGCCTTGGATTCTACAGGGACGAGCGAACAAACCATCCCCTGTCTGTCTGATGAGCACCTCCAGGCTGGGGATTGCCCCCAAAACATTTCGTTAGACCAAAGGGGGATGTTTGGAAATGCTCTGCTGTTTCTTGTTCGCTGTCTGGAGCCAACAAAATAACCTGAATAGCATTCATTCACACAAGAAACTGAGTAACAATAATCTGTCCATATTGCAGGTATTCCATGTCTTAATCTCTATCTTGTCTTTATGTAGAGTACTTCATTTAGACCACTGCTCTAAAATCTTGTAGCAGAGAGAACACCTTACTGTTTGTTTTTTAGCTGTCTCTTCCAGAGAAGAGCAACGAGGCTGGAGAAGGGAGTGGAGCACAAGTGGTGTGGGGAGAGGCTGAGGGAGCTGGGGGTGTTTGTGCTGGAGAAGAGGAGGCTGAGAGGTGACCTCAGCACTGTCTGGAACTGCCTGAATGGAAGTTGTGGCTAGGTGGGGTTGGTCTCTTCTCCCAGGCACTCAGCAATAGGACAAGGGGGCACGGGCTCAAGCTCTGCCAGGGGAAATTGAAGTTGGAGATGAGGAAAAACTTCTTTGCAGAGAGAGTGCTCAGGCATTGGAATGGGCTGCCCAGAGAGGGGGTGGATTCCCCATCCCTGGAGGNNNAAGGGTGGTCAGGCATTGGAAGGGGTGGAGTCCTCATAGCTGAAGGTGTTCAAAAAACCTGTCTGTGGCACTTGGGGACATTGAACACGGTGGTGCTGCCGGGCTGACATTTGGGCTTGGTGACCTTAAAGATGTTTTCCAACCTTAGCTATTCTCTGATTCTATAAATCTTCTGAGGAAATGAATCGTGGTGCACAGTAGGTGTAATTTTAGCAGATTTGAGGAATTAAAAATAATCCTCTTGCTTCAGAAGCCGTTTAAGTTGAAATCATTATGTAAGTATGGTGGAAAAAAAATAAATCAAACAAAAACCATGACAGAAACTACGACTACCTAAAAACAGCCTAATTTTTTTGATCAGCATATATTTAATGTATGCATGTGATTTAAAGAAAATCTAGATATTGTTGGTAAAGCACAATTTTATTACAGCTTGGCCAGAGCAGGAGCTCATGCTCCAAAGTACGTGTAGAAAATTCAAGCGATCTTTATACAGTTAGTTTCAAATATCTATTACAGGCACTCGTTAGGTTCTCATATGTTTTTAATATAAGAATGTTATATAATATAATACGGATTTTAAACAGTAGTTCTTCCTACCCTTCCACCCAGGTTTCTGCCCTCCTGCTGTGTTGATGATGAGGTGTTAAACAGGCCTTCTCTTATCAGTTCTTTTTTCAAGCAAGCTCCTAATTCCCTTTTATTTCAATTGTCCACATTCAAGGCACTCCTAAGTCCCCTTTTACTTCTACCTGCTGGCAAGCAGTTACTTTTTCATAGAATCCCAGACTATTCTGAGTTGGAAGGGACCCACAAGGATCATCGAGTCCAACTCTTAAGTCAACGTCCCACACAGGGGATTGAACCCATGACCTTGGTGTTATTACAAGCAAGTTTTAACCAGCTGAGCTGATCTCAGGGTCTTTTTGCAAAGTCACAATGAAAAAAATAATTATGTCATAATTTTGGTCCCCGTTTCACATTTTGTACATGGAAGAACAGGGAAAAAAAATCAGGGATGTAAAGGACAAAGGTAGATATTTCTCCCTAATTAAGTTTTCAATCAAGAAGGCAATCATCACGGAGCTCTGTGAGAGCATTCCCAGCCCTCATTCCGAGCTGAATGTCGCAGGATAACACACTCCTACACCCCAGCGGTAAAAGAGGGACACATCTCCGAGCAAAGCCTTGGATTCTACAGGGACGAGCGAACAAACCATCCCCTGTCTGTCTGATGAGCACCTCCAGGCTGGGGATTGCCCCCAAAACATTTCGTTAGACCAAAGGGGGATGTTTGGAAATGCTCTGCTGTTTCTTGTTCGCTGTCTGGAGCCAACAAAATAACCTGAATAGCATTCATTCACACAAGAAACTGAGTAACAATAATCTGTCCATATTGCAGGTATTCCATGTCTTAATCTCTATCTTGTCTTTATGTAGAGTACTTCATTTAGACCACTGCTCTAAAATCTTGTAGCAGAGAGAACACCTTACTGTTTGTTTTTTAGCTGTCTCTTCCAGAGAAGAGCAACGAGGCTGGAGAAGGGAGTGGAGCACAAGTGGTGTGGGGAGAGGCTGAGGGAGCTGNAAGGGTGGTCAGGCATTGGAAGGGGTGGAGTCCTCATAGCTGAAGGTGTTCAAAAAACCTGTCTGTGGCACTTGGGGACATTGAACACGGTGGTGCTGCCGGGCTGACATTTGGGCTTGGTGACCTTAAAGATGTTTTCCAACCTTAGCTATTCTCTGATTCTATAAATCTTCTGAGGAAATGAATCGTGGTGCACAGTAGGTGTAATTTTAGCAGATTTGAGGAATTAAAAATAATCCTCTTGCTTCAGAAGCCGTTTAAGTTGAAATCATTATGTAAGTATGGTGGAAAAAAAATAAATCAAACAAAAACCATGACAGAAACTACGACTACCTAAAAACAGCCTAATTTTTTTGATCAGCATATATTTAATGTATGCATGTGATTTAAAGAAAATCTAGATATTGTTGGTAAAGCACAATTTTATTACAGCTTGGCCAGAGCAGGAGCTCATGCTCCAAAGTACGTGTAGAAAATTCAAGCGATCTTTATACAGTTAGTTTCAAATATCTATTACAGGCACTCGTTAGGTTCTCATATGTTTTTAATATAAGAATGTTATATAATATAATACGGATTTTAAACAGTAGTTCTTCCTACCCTTCCACCCAGGTTTCTGCCCTCCTGCTGTGTTGATGATGAGGTGTTAAACAGGCCTTCTCTTATCAGTTCTTTTTTCAAGCAAGCTCCTAATTCCCTTTTATTTCAATTGTCCACATTCAAGGCACTCCTAAGTCCCCTTTTACTTCTACCTGCTGGCAAGCAGTTACTTTTTCATAGAATCCCAGACTATTCTGAGTTGGAAGGGACCCACAAGGATCATCGAGTCCAACTCTTAAGTCAACGTCCCACACAGGGGATTGAACCCATGACCTTGGTGTTATTACAAGCAAGTTTTAACCAGCTGAGCTGATCTCAGGGTCTTTTTGCAAAGTCACAATGAAAAAAATAATTATGTCATAATTTTGGTCCCCGTTTCACATTTTGTACATGGAAGAACAGGGAAAAAAAATCAGGGATGTAAAGGACAAAGGTAGATATTTCTCCCTAATTAAGTTTTCAATCAAGAAGGCAATCATCACGGAGCTCTGTGAGAGCATTCCCAGCCCTCATTCCGAGCTGAATGTCGCAGGATAACACACTCCTACACCCCAGCGGTAAAAGAGGGACACATCTCCGAGCAAAGCCTTGGATTCTACAGGGACGAGCGAACAAACCATCCCCTGTCTGTCTGATGAGCACCTCCAGGCTGGGGATTGCCCCCAAAACATTTCGTTAGACCAAAGGGGGATGTTTGGAAATGCTCTGCTGTTTCTTGTTCGCTGTCTGGAGCCAACAAAATAACCTGAATAGCATTCATTCACACAAGAAACTGAGTAACAATAATCTGTCCATATTGCAGGTATTCCATGTCTTAATCTCTATCTTGTCTTTATGTAGAGTACTTCATTTAGACCACTGCTCTAAAATCTTGTAGCAGAGAGAACACCTTACTGTTTGTTTTTTAGCTGTCTCTTCCAGAGAAGAGCAACGAGGCTGGAGAAGGGAGTGGAGCACAAGTGGTGTGGGGAGAGGCTGAGGGAGCTGGGGGTGTTTGTGCTGGAGAAGAGGAGGCTGAGAGGTGACCTCAGCACTGTCTGGAACTGCCTGAATGGAAGTTGTGGCTAGGTGGGGTTGGTCTCTTCTCCCAGGCACTCAGCAATAGGACAAGGGGGCACGGGCTCAAGCTCTGCCAGGGGAAATTGAAGTTGGAGATGAGGAAAAACTTCTTTGCAGAGAGAGTGCTCAGGCATTGGAATGGGCTGCCCAGAGAGGGGGTGGATTCCCCATCCCTGGAGGTTTTTCAACTGAGCTTGGCCGTGGCACTGAGTGCCACGATGTGGTAAAGGGAGTGGAGTTGGCCCAAGGGTTGGACTTGATGATCTCGGAGGTCTTTTCCAACCCAGTCGATTCTATGATTCTATGATTCTAAAACAGCCTTCACAGCTCCATACCTTCAACACCACTAGAAGATATCACTGACGATATCATTGCAGTTTTAAGGTGATTTGTCTGAATGGTACCAAAAGAAACATCTACAAAAACAAGGTGTGTGACTGCCCAAGGTACAGGTGCTACTACATCTCACAAACCTAGTCTCCACCAGGCTATAAATGTGACAAATTACAAAATAACTTGCTGTTAGGCTTCCTTTGAATGCATAATTTATAGGTGAAGAATTCAACCTTTGGTCATTCACATGGGCAGCTGCTCCATTCAGCCCTCACTGGGTGAATCAAGCTGGGAATTCAGAAAGCCAATCGGGTGGAGCTTTAGACAGGATCTAAATCCCTTCATTACAGAGTCAGTGTTAATATGCAGGAGGGCCAGTGCTCCGGGTTAGTGGGGTTACAACAGTTCGGTTTTGCCGCTAATTAATGAGTGTGACTAAATGCCATCACACCCCTCGAGGTGTCCCGGGGTTTCATTCCATTCCCACTGAAAACAGACAGGAGCAGATCAGCCAATTAACTCCAGTGGCCTTTGGATTGGGCTGAAGACTCTGCTCAGAAGGAGCTGGAGTTGTGCATTGAGAGGCTGAGCACTCGCAGCTCCTGCTGAGTGTGGCATCTTCTCACTGGTGCTGAGTGTCCAGAAAGGGGCAGGAGAGCTTGGCTTGTCTGCTCCTAAAATAATACTGGCGCCTTTTGGAGGAGCCTGTGAGATTCTGTCACCTGACTGCAAGAATGTCCTTTGAAATTCTTGATTAAATTGGGTAAGTGGAAAAACAAACCACCTTGTTTCTTAAGATGAAAAAAAATTAAAAGATTATTATGATAGAATCATAAAATACTGCGTTAGAAGGAACATCAAATATCATCAAGCTCCAACATCACCCCATGGGCAGGGACATCTTCTGGTATAGACAGAACATAACAGAACACATACTGTTTGTGTTCAAATTTTGCCTTTTTTATGTAGCACCCCGGGAAAAATTAGCTGAGAGGTATTTTTTTCCTGTGGTTATATTATACAGGACAGTAATATGACAACTTAATCGTTGTAATTCAAGTGAAATTTCTCAGCAGAAGTGTGTTTTTCCCTCCATTGAATGCTTGTTTTCAGTGAGGTAGTTAGTCCTGAAAAGGACACAATTCTGCTGTCATCATCAGAGTATCAGAAAACACAGATCTGCTCCAAATATCCAAAAGGCAGCAGCAGAATAATTGACAGCCTTGATTATTGTGCCCTCTAGAAACATTCAGGATGACAGATGATGGTAATTTCCTCATAAATCATGTCTAGACCATGAAAAATGCAATGGAACCTCATTTTTTTGAATATGATCTAATGGAGGAGGCAGAATTAGGGTTCACATTGTTTATCTGAGTGACTTTTAGGGTAGAATCTTCCAGAATTTGCAGTAATATGTGCATAGGAAAAAAAGAATCTTATTTCAGATGAGCAACACAATACATATTTTGCATCCTTTCTTACTTTTACTGATCCTGGATTATTGACAGGAGGGAAGAGCTGCAGTTACTATTTCAGAACAACTTACTAAGACAGCAGTGGAGGCTTTTTTGTTCACCAGGACTAGAGGACTAAAGATAAAAAGAGAACATTTTAGACTCCGAGAATCCAAGCTAACAATTTCCCATTTTCTTCATGCTTTCAAGCTGGAATGTTTTCATTATTTTTAATATAAAGGAATATTTTTTTTCAATTTTTGACTGCAGCCATTGAATGAGAATAAGGCTGGCCTCCCACGCACTACATTTGGATTCAGTGAAAAGCTCAGAAATTGAAGTTCCAGTGACTATTTTTTTTTAACGTCATTATATTTCCCATTCCACTTATGTGCTCCAACATTTTCTATTCATTCTGGAATATGGTGCCAAGTTCAGAAGGGTTTGATTTACAGAGAGAAGTTTGGGGCATCACAGGTGTATAAAATGGTTTGGATTGGAAAGGACCTTAAAGCTCATCCAGTGCCACCCCTGCCATGAGCAGGGACACCTCCCACCAGCCCAGGTTGCTCCAAGCCCTGTCCAACCTGGCCTTGGGCACTTCCAGGGATGGGGCAGCCACAGCTTCTCTGGGCACCCTGTACCAGGGCCTGCCCACCCTCACAGGCAAGGATTCCTTCCCAATATCCCATCTAACCCTCCCTCTGGCATTGGGAAACCATTCCCTATCCTGTTTCTCCATCCCTTGTCAACAGTCTCTCTCCATCTTTCCTGTAGCTCTTCCAGGTCCTGGAAGGCCACAATTGGGTCACCCCAAAGCTTCTCCTCTCCAGGCTGAGCAATCCCAGCTCTCGCAGCCTTTCCTCCCAGCAATGCTGCTCCATCCCCTGATCATCTCAGTGGCCCTTAGTTCTATGAATTCTGAATAAATAAATTTGCCCTATAAATCCTTTTAATATTTTTTTTTCAGCCTTAAAGGATTGTTTACATTTCTGATGTTCTTTAGAGAGGAATAAGAAAATAAACAGAGGTCTCATAGAAGAAAGAATAAAGACCTTTGTGCTTCTGGAAAACCACCTGACCAACTTTCCTAAGTGTATGTGAAGTACTTTTGGGACTGGGGGCTCAGGAATGTCTTAGAGGAAAACATGAGAGGTTAATACATGGATTAAAATCAAGTGTCCTTAGCAAATAAAGAAAGGAATTTCACACTGAGTTTATTCCTGCAGCAGTTGAGGTTTGATTTCTCACCCAAATTCCAGGCTCCATGTTTCTATTTTAAAATCCTTTTCACGCTGTTGCATCAATGTAAAGTCTCCTGTTGACCTAAAGAATGAGACGGAGTAAGTGACAGTGTCTCAAATGTGAGTTCCCTCTGGAATCTCCTTGCAAGTGCCCTGCTGCTATTGAATTCCAATCCTTGGGAAGCACTGTCACAGCTCCCACTTAGGCTGCCAGGTCATTGTGTCAATAAGATATTGGACTGCACTGAACACCAAGCTCTCCTACAAATCTGCCTGCAGGGCTTGTGGCCAGCCCAAAGCAGCCCCTCTCTGCTGCTCCCTCCTCCTCCTCCTCCCACTTCTCACCTGCTCTGACATGATTCCCTTCCACAGGCCATGGAATTGGGCTGCAGGGGAATCTTCTCCTCTTCATGGCAGAGCCAGAACAAGCTAAAAAGTTATACATAGAGAAAATACTGTGATATTCTTGAAACAAAAGCCTTTGAGGACAAAGTGCTGATTATTTTAGTTTTCTCATCCAAATTAGAACCCAAATGAACCAAAAACATGAGCCAAGAGTGTGCCCAGGTGGCCAAGAAGGCCAATGGCATCCTGGCCTGCATCCAAAGTAGCGTGGCCAGCAGGCCCAGGGCAGTGAGCCTTCCCCTGGACTCTGCCTTGGGGAGGCCACACCTTGAGTGTTGTGTTGAGTTCTGGGCCCCTCAGTTGAGGCAAGAGATTGAGGGGCTGGAGCGGGGCCAGAGAAGAGCAACGAGGCTGGAGAAGGGAGTGGAGCACAAGTGCTGTGGGGAGAGGCTGAGGGAGCTGGGGGTGTTTGTGCTGGAGAAGAGGAGGCTGAGAGGTGACCTCAGCACTGTCTGGAAGTGCCTGAAGGGAAGTTGTGGCCAGGTGGGGGTTGGTCTCTTCTCCCAGGCACTCAGCAATAGGACAAGGGGGCACGGGGGGCTCAAGCTCTGCCAGGGCAAATTGAAGTTGGAGATCGAAAAAACTTCTTTGCAGAGAGAGTGCTGAGGGATTGGAATGGGCTGCCCAGAGAGGGGGTGGATTCCCCATCCCTGGAGGTTTTTCAAGTGAGCTTGGCCGTGGCACTGAGTGCCATGATGTGGTAAAGGGACTGGAGTTGGCCCAAGAGTTGGACTTGATGATCTCAGAGGTCTTTTCCAACCCAATCAATTCTATGATTCTATGATTCTGTGATCCAGGGCTTCAGGCATGAATTTGCAATCTCCCAACAGGGCTCAGAGGGTTTGTCACCATGAAATCCTTTCCACCCCAGAACCTTCCCTAATGCCACACCTTCCTGTGTCAGCATCTTTTGTGCCGAACACCCCAAGCTGTGGAGCTTCAGGAAGGAAAGGAAAGCTCTTAAAGAGGAATTGCAACGTTGCTCAGTGTTCCTGCAAACCCCAGTAATTCTCATCTTCAGATATGCTGCAAGGAAAAGCGGTTGGTGAGAGCCTTCCCCAAGATCACAAGACTTGCAATCCCTGACTCCTTCGCTTGGATGACTTAATCATCATGGCAGCTACACAGACAACCTGCATTCAGCAAACATTTTAAGGCAATTAGGCACGTTCAGAGCTCCATCCTGCAACTACAGGTTATGCAATGCAAAGATTCCTGCCCAACTCAGACTAGAAGCCTGACTAAATAGGAGTTCAGCCAATGTTTAAACATGTACTACATGTAAAAGCATACAAAATATCAGTTAAATCTATTTTTCCAAATCAAATAAAATAAAGAAATCAGGTAATTATGAGAAGAGATTAAATTGCAATAATAGACAGCACTACCCTCTCCCCCTCAAACACACACAGAGTTATTTACAGTAAAATACAAGCAGGATTTATGTTTCAGAAACAAACTTTATTACTTTACCATTATGTTGTAAACACTTAATTTTGTGTGTTATGACCACAGGATTTCCATTTCTGAATATCTGCTTATTTGAACAATGAGAAAATAATAAAGCAACTGAAGGTGTGCCACCACTCACAGAATCATGGAATCCAGGAATGGTGAGTGTTGGAAGGACCTTCATCCAATGCCACCCCTGCCATGGGTAGGGACACCTCCCACCAGCCCAGGTTGCTCCAAGTCCTGTCTAACCTGGCCTTGGACACTTCCAGAGTTGGGGCAGCCACAGCTTCTTTGGGCACCCTGTGCCAGGGCCTGCCCACCCTCATCCTAAAAAATGTCTTTCTTAGAACTAATCTAAACCAGCACTTTTTAATTTAAAAGTAATTTCCTCCTGTCCTAATAAAACATCCTGTCCATGGAGCTACAAACACACACATTCTTTGAGACAACCAACCAATGATCCAAACTGGGTCTGGGCTCTTGTGCCTCCCCTGGTACATCTCACTCACTCTTGAGGGCACAGTACCAGGACAAGTATAGACTCAAAGAAAGGTGAAGTTCACTTTTAATCACCTCCCCTTCAAAGATTTCCACTTTAAGATTTTGCATTCCTCAAAGTGCGGGAGAGCAAATGCCAAGATTTCAGAATAAAATCCCAGCAAAATTAAGGTTTCAGCTGTAAAAATCCACCACTGCTTTTGGAGAAAAGGTTTTGGGGATGGAGATCTGTCTTCCAACTCAACCCATAACCAGCTGTATGTGTAGTCAACATAAGCTGAGGAAAACCTTTGGAGTGGTTTGTTTATTCACTGAAAAGGAGGATCACAAAACGTTCTGAGTTTGGATTCTCAGGTCTAGCTCTTCAGTGAATGGCCCATGCAGTGGATCCAACCTGCAACCTTGGCTTTTCCATCACCAAGTTTTAACCAACTGAGCTACTCTCAGGTTTGGGAGCCCCCCTGGCTTTGCATTCAACTCAGAGCAGATTCCCTGATGAAGAAAAACCAGCAAAGCCTCTTGAAACACCCTAACCATTTCTTTCATATCCAAAGTGAAGGGCTTTGATGTTTGGCAAGGATTCATCTTCCAGGATTTGCTACAGAATCCAGCATTCTCATCATTGCCCACCACAAAGGCGACAAGGAGAATGATGGAGAATGTTCCCATATTTAAAAACAGCTTGAACAGCTCTTTGGGATGTAGGAGACAAAATACTTGGAGTGTGAAGGTCTCAGTGCAGAAGAATATGGGGAGATGTACTTGCAAATAAACCTCCAGAGCCCTTGGAAGTCCATTCCTGCAGCCTGTGTGCAAGTCCATGCACAAGCAATTATCCCCATGGAATATTTTAACACCAAAAGGAAGTGTCTGAGCCACAGACATAACAGGAACTTCTCTTTCAGCCTGGAGAAAAGGGAGGAGAACCTCTTGAAAGCAAACACAGAGTGCTGGGTGGCTTCAATTGCAAGGCAGTGAAAGGCTTTGGAATCCCAACACTTTGAACTCCACGTAATGAGAACCAGCAGAGGCCGGAAGTGCATCTTCTAATTAGGGAGCAAGTTCAGGTCAGCCCCCAAAATAACTCTGGTACAATGTTTGCCAACATATTGGCTTCTCTGAGTATGAAAGGAATCTGCAGATCTGTGTACCCATGGGGATAAAAACTGAAATAACCACTAGAAATCACTCTGAGAGCTGATTTTCTTTCCTTTTCTGGCACCAGGAACATTTTGCCTCAACATTTTCTGCTGTAACAGAGGGGTAAGAATAATTCTGAAGAGCATTTCCCTGAATTTAATCACCAAAGAGAATGGGCAAAGAGCATTCTAGGCAATAAAATTCCATTGTTCTGCCTAGAAGGTTACTTACCAAGCAGAGCAGCTCTTCCAGGCTGTTTCTGTCGTGCCAAATGCAGTATAATAATATGTTCCATGTATTTAGGGAATGGTTCAGTGGTGGCCTTGGCAGTGCTGGGATAACCATTGGACTTGATTATCCTAGATGGGTTTTCCAACCTTGATGATTCTGTGAAAATTCCAGATATAAGTGAAATAATAGGAGCACTGGATTATGGGATACATCACCTCTTTTACAGTCTGCAGAAAAGCTTTAATCAACTTCAACAGCAGAAAAAAATTAAATGTTCTTTGAGAACTGGCCTTGAAAGAAAAATCAGCTTTGTGACTTTGGCTCAAAGGAAATGAAATTTTACCTTTGACTTCAAAAGGACCTCAGTCCTACCTGCGACACATTTAGGCTCTGTATTCGGATTCAGTGGGAATTACTCCTTTGCCTTGGAGAAATCAATTAGGTTATTTGAGATCTTTAGGAATCTGATTTCCAAAGCTGTTTCTTTGATATTTCTACAGCTTCAGTGGCTTCAATTCTCTTCACATGTCTCTTTCTGGATATTTTCCCTGTGTTTATTTTCCTCCAGAAGCTTATTGACTGAGCATAAACATTGAAACAGTTTAAATTGTTGCAGAAATTGAATTCAGGACACGAGAATGTATAAAAGTCAAGAAAACCAAAGGCAGGCCAAAATTGAGCACTGTAAAATGCCACAGTGTGTGGCAGGTTTCCCTCCCTCCAAGCAATTGCACTCGACTGGAACATTAACATCATCATTTATGCAATATATGCAAGGCAAATATGATATATATATTTAATATATACACTAAATATGTGTAATAAATACACACTGTGGCTTCACTGAGGTTTTCCACAGAAGCATTCTGGAGTATTATACTGTGTGTATATGTGAGTCAAAGAAGAGATTTTTTTATATTCTTATTTTATATGAAATTTTACTTCAAAAGACATAAGACTTTGAATTTAAGTCAAATTAAAAGCAGTCTGCCTTAGTAAAGCTTAAACTACACATAGACATCTCAGTAATGAACTAATTAAACTTATCATTGAACTATTTATTCCAAATATGCCATTCTGTTGATCAGTTTGAGGCTTGAAATGTCTTTCTTTTCTTCCCCCACGGCCAATATCAAAATATTTACAATGCTCAGCCAAACACTTACAACACTCAGAAAAACTTCCCATGAGAAGAGAGCCAAGAAAAGAACCCCTTCCATGCACATTCCCAAGTTTAACTCAGAACCTCTGGTGTGACTGTAGCATCGTTTGCGTGTGTTAATCATACCATTAATGTTAGGACTGACAGAGAGAAATTAATTTAATGGAGAGCTCAGGGTTCTTAAATCAAGACAGGCTTTTGGGTTCTCATGATTAATAAGAGCTATAGCCAGGCCACATATGCTGGACCTGAAAAGGGAGATGGATAATGAGATCCTGCAGCCAGGGAAGGAATTTTAAAATATAGAGTGGAATTAATGTACAGTCATTTGTCTGTGGTGGGACATGCTCAAAGAATAGGTGCCAGGCAGGGATGTCCATGAGCTGGAGTGCAGGAGAGCCAATTGCATGTGAAATGAAAAGGAGAAAGTGCCACGGGGTTCATTCAGAGATTGCACTGCAGTCCCAAAGGGTCAGTTTGTGTCATGCAAGAGGCTGTGGAGTCTCCACTTAACAAACACCCTCACCAAAGCTCCACCAAGAGTGTTTGGAGACCACACTCTGGGAGGAACCAGGACAGTCACTTGTGGAGGAACCTCTGAGGGGACCTCCTCCTCTTGCAGTTGTGATTAAAAATCAGATAAAATGCTGAGCTTCATGAAAGAACCACAGAACCTTGGAATGATTTGGGTGGGAAGGGACCATGATGCCCATCCAGTGCCACCCCTGCCATGAGCTGGAACACCTCCCACCAGCTCAGGTTGCTCCAAGCCCTGTCCAACCTGG
>VWZD01010389.1:43481-83413 GCA_013396695.1 Sakesphorus luctuosus | reverse complement strand
TAGGACTTTTGATAGAAGGGGAAGAAGTCACTGCCAACTGCAATAAGGCAATTACAGGATAACTCACCTTCAGGGAAGGTGTTTTTGTAACTCCTAATTGGAGATTTAGTTAAGATCTGAATCAGGAGGGTTTCTATTCCTCCTGTATATCCTATTTTAATTGCTTTTTACAGGTTGGCTGAAAGTGCCACAAGGTATAGAGTTATAATTTGGAGATATTAGAGATTTTCCTTCGGGAAGCGGAAAAAGGCAGCAGCAGAGGGGAGCAGGGAGAAGGCTGAGCTCTAAAGGAGCTGCCTCCATCCAGGCAGATGCCCCTGGGATTCAGGGCATTGCTTCCTTTGCCAATTTTCATCTCATCCCTCTGATAAATGAGTTGAAGGTGCATTTTCTCTTCTCTCTCGTTCTTTTCTCTCATTTATGTTTTACGTGATCAGCTGAGAAAGAGCCTTAAGAACTGTTAAGGGCACAAATGTTCCTTGGGCTTCATGGAAATGAGTGCTGGGCTCTGCATTTTAATGACTGGTGCCTGTAAACTTTCTCCTTGCTCATTAGCTGGGAGATGTGTGAGGTTGGACAAGAGGAATGGAGTCTGACACTAACTGAGTTTCAGGGGGATTGGGGCTGCATCTCTATTTCCCGATGGTTTAGTTACCCTTTGCAGCCTCTGATATGACACAGCAGTGATGAGACCAGCTGGGTTTTGCAGGAATTACTGTAAAGGCTGTAACATTTTATAGGGAATCACAAGTTCTTACCACAGCTAGTAAGGATGCCCTTAGTGCTTCCACAGCCTGCCATAAAAGAACCATCCCTCCCCGAGTTGTTCTCTATTAAATCCTTCGGCAATTTTTATTAAAGCAGTCTGAAAGCTTCCTGGAAACATTAAAATAAAACACTGAGATTATTTTTAATGCTGGCCTGTCTCTTTGGAAGGTCACAGTTTGGGAGGAGAACCTGTTTTGAAAGCAGGTGCATTGCTGAGAGGGGGAGTTCGTGGTGGTGTTTGGTAGGAGCTCAGCAAAAAACCCCTTCCAGAAGAATTCAATCAGTTTTCAGGAGAACTTTCCCATGTGAAAAAATAATTGAGTGCTTGACATCGAGCTTCATAGGTCAGATGCTGAAAAGGCAATATCTGGGCAAGAAATTGGGATGAAATTGGGAATTTGAGGCGGGAGAGAAGTTTGAGGGTGTGTGGAACATATGGTTGGGCTGATGTGGTTTTCACACAGTGTTTTCCAGCAGCACAACAGCAAACCAAAAGCAAAGTGTTTGGGGGTGGTTTTCCAGCTTGATGGATTTTAAATTAACCCTTTCATACCAAGAAGCTTAGTGACCCAGAGACAGAGCTCAGCTTGACAAAGGACAGAGCTGGGTTTTAATAACCAGGTTGGTTCACAGTTTAGGGGCTTTTCTGTGAGGAGAAGGAGTGGTTCTAACAAGAGATACTGTTCCTTCTCACTGTATGGACTATTGTATACTCATAACTGATATGGCCACAGAATTACAGAGTCATCAAGGCTGGAAAAGAGCTCCAGGATCATCAATGGGATGAAGTTCAACAAGGCCAACTGCCAGGTCCAGCCCTTTGGCCACAACAACCCCCTGCAGCGCTCCAGGCTGGGCACAGAGTGGCTGGAGAGCAGCCAGGCAGAAAGGGACCTGGGGGGACTGAGGAACAGGAAGCTCAAGAGGAGCCAAGAGTGTGCCCAGGTGGCCAAGAAGGCCAATGGCATCCTGGCCTGCATCCAAACTAGTGTGGCCAGCAGGCCCAGGGCAGTGAGCCTTCCCCTGACTCTGCCTTGGGGAGGCCACACCTTGAGTGTTGTGTTCAGTTCTGGGTCCCTCAGTTCAGAAAGGATGTTGAGGGGCTGGAGCAGGGCCAGAGAAGAGCAAGGAGGCTGGAGAAGGGAGTGGAGCACAAGTGGTGTGGGGAGAGGCTGAGGGAGCTGGGGGTGTTTGTGCTGGAGAAGAGGAGGCTGAGAGGTGACCTCAGCACTGTCTGGAAGTGCCTGAAGGGAAGTTGTGGCCAGGTGGGGGTTGGTCTCTTCTCCCAGGCACTCAGCAATAGGACAAGGGGGCACGGGGGGCTCAAGCTCTGCCAGGGGAAATTGAAGTTGGAGAGCAGAAAAAACTTCTTTGCAGAGAGAGTGCTCAGGGATTGGAATGGGCTGCCCAGAGAGGGGGTGGATTCCCCATCCCTGGAGGTTTTTCAGCTGAGCTTGGCCGTGGCACTGAGTGCCATGATGTGGTAAAGGGACTGGAGTTGGCCCAAGGGTTGGAC
Source organism: Sakesphorus luctuosus (assembly GCA_013396695.1). Lineage (NCBI taxonomy): Eukaryota > Metazoa > Chordata > Aves > Passeriformes > Thamnophilidae > Sakesphorus > Sakesphorus luctuosus. Next base: position 81,129 of record VWZD01010389.1, on the reverse strand, counting down.
TTGATGATCTCGGAGGTCTTTTCCAACCCAATCCATTCTATGATTCTATGATTCTAAGTGCAGCCTTCACCCAAATAGACCCCTGCCCACTAAGCCATTTCACAAAGTGCCACATCTGCTGATTTTTCGAACACTTCCAGGGATGGGCACTTCACCACTGCCCTGGGAAGACTGGTCAATGCTTAACCACTCTTTCAGTGAAGAAAGTTTTCTTAATATCCAACCTTGGCACAACTTGAGCCCATTTCCTCTCGTCCTATGGCTCATTACCTGGGAGAAGAGCCCACCCCACCAAGCCACAGCCTCCTGTCAGGGAGATGTAAAAGCACATGCAAGAATTTCATTGCAGGTATTGTCTACCTTCTAATTTTGATGACAGCTTGATTGATGAGTTGGAAAAAAGTCTCAGTGACCAGGTCGTTTACAGGATTACTCCAGTTGACTTTTAAGCAGGTGCTGCTCCAATGGTATCACAGACCTTCCCACACAATGTTTGGCATCTTCCTTGGACAGGTTTTCAAAACTCATTTGACTTTGTTCCTTCTTAGGAAAGGGGACAAATTCAAGTTTTAGTAAATTTGATTTGCAAGCTTCAGTGGGATTTCTACCTATCTATTTATAACCCTGGGGCAAACCAACCTCCTCCAGTCTCTGCCCAGTGTCCTGTTAGCAAACCTTTATATTAGTACAGCATCACATCCCTCCTGCTCATAGATAGTTCCAATCCTGTTCTGCACAAGTCCAGAAGGGTGAAGAGAACATCTGTGTCTGCCTCCTGCCATAATAGACACTCAGATGTTTCTGGCACTGCTACTACTAAGCCAAAAAAGCAGCAGCAGGTGGTTATTTGCGCTTTTCTGGATTCAAAACCTCTAACAGTGAGGGATAAAGGAGGTTTCCTTTGGAGACTGAATTTTACACGGGCATATTGGGCTAGGACAAGAGGGAATGGACTGGAGTTGGACCAAGGGTTGGACTTGATGATCTCGGAGGTCTTTTCCAACCCAACAGATTCTATGATTCTATGAATGGTTTTAAACTGAGAGAGGAGAGATTTAGATTGGATATTGGGAAGGAATCCTTCCCTGTGAGGGTAGGCAGGCCCTGGCACAGGGTGCCTAGAGAAGCTGAGGCTGCATTATGGAAGGCTGTAATCCAACAGATCAGGAAAATATCCTTAAAAGTCCCACTAGGATATGAAGAATCTTTAATCTATTCAAAATATTTCACAGGTCCAGAAAGGTGAGCTTGTGCTTTAAGAAGAAAATGTGGTCATAACTCTTTTTTTTTGCGTATAACTCTTCTGTTTTCTTTGGATCCTCGGGATGTTTGACACAAGAGCTTTGAACAGTTGCTATTCCAAGTTTGCAGCTTTGCTTTTCTAGTATGTGTGAGATTATATTTGCAGGGTGTTTTTTTTTCTCTAGTTTTCTTTCACTGAGTTTAATTATCATTAATCCTTACAAAAGTTCAAATGTGAATTTTCACTGGAAAGCTGTACCATGTATGGTTTGGTTGGGTTTTTTTGTTTGTTTGTTTGTTTGTTTTGTTTTATGCAGTACTTAAAGCAAATCCTTTGCTATTTCTGGAAAAGGCCATATATTTCATTATCTCCCCCTTAATCAGAAGAGGCTGTTTCTCCCTCTTTGAGATCAGACTAAAATTCAGGGTTGCCACTTGTGACTTTTGTCTTGCAACTCCCACTGAGAAAACAGCCATGGAAAACAATGTGCTTTTTTCCCCCCAAGAACCCTCAATTATTTTCCATGACATTTTCAAGAATCCTGTTATACAGCTTTCAAAGCTGGTGTAGAAGACAAACCCACAATCTCTCAGTGAAAATAGTAGATCTAATTTTCCCATCACGTTCACCTCAGTGAGGGAAATCAATCCCTTATGAGAGGGAAGAGTTGAAAATAGATGGCATTGGTAATCCAATAACAAAATAAATAAACAAGGGGGAAAAACCCTGTATCAAGTGCAGATTTTCAGGTTTACTAAATACATATAAACAGATCTGTATTATGATTTGGATGGCACTGTGTTTTATCACACCTTCAGGGGTTTGACAGCATAGAAACAAGCACAACTGGGAAGAGAAAAAAAGAAAAATAAAAAGATGAAAAACATACCAAAAGTTGTTGAAGCCACTGGTAATAATAACAATCACTGCCTTTTTATCAGGCTGGTAAGTTGAAGGAAACTAATTCGTAATAAAATATAATGCTAACTTGATTTATCCCAAAGGTTTTGGGGACAGCAGAATTCCTGGGTCTTCCTTTGTTTGTCTGCTTTTCGTTCAAGAAATCCATAGTGTCCAGAAGGCTCCTCCAAGGATTCCACATTGCAGACAGTTTCTGCTCCAAGTCCTTCTAGCAATGGTTGGCATCTTTTAAATTTGTCTGGCTAGAATTTATTAACATTTCCAGCCAGAGCTCCATCCTCTATTTCAAGGCAATCCAGCACAAGGGCCCTGGCAGATTAAAACAAGCTGCACCATAAATTGTGCCCCCTGAGCCCTCTTACATGGCTCAGCCTAATCATAGCTCTGCCATTTGCTTCTCGTGACAGGATAAAAATAAAAGTGCCATAAAACTAAAATAAAATAGACAGGCTGCCATTCCGCCCTTAGAAAACGTTTGACAGAATCCCTTCAAAAATAATTGGGAGGAAAATGTGCTGAATTCTACCATCTATTGAGTCGTTTTTAAAGCTCACCCAGGCATGTTAGAAGGCTGCATTCTTTGTATCAGGGAGCTTGGGAGAGGATGTATTTTACATTGTCAAAAACCTTTCAGACTTTGCTTTTTTTTCCACCCTTAAGAATAAGTTTCCCCTGACTTTAAACTTAAATATTTATCCAGTGAGTAAGAAACACTGAAACATTTAGGTTCACTTACTGTGCCAGCCTTCAGTGATCTAAACTCTGCTCTTCCACATACCTTTTTTTTTCCCCCTACAGACTCACAATTTCCATTTTTTCCTCCTTTCTGCAGTGTCTGCATTTGAGCTGCTGCTGCTAATGAAAGCTGTGTGGAAGCCTTTTTTTGCTATAGATGTATAAACAGCTTATTTCACATTCTTCAGCCCTTTTCAAAGGCAACTCTGAATCAAACCTGAACTCTCCTGGTGCTGCAGACTCAGGCTGGCACCTTCAGCAAGGGCAGTTGTTTCCCCTCTTGGCAAGGAAATGGCTGCTCTGGGAATGATGAATTCTGAAAACTCCACCTGTACTCACAGAGATGGACATTTGGGAGGGGTTGTGACATTCCAGGGACACAGAAATATTTAAGGCAAGGATCGTCTCCAAGAGATGGGGTGGTAAAGAAACAGACCAGAACCAAAACTACCTGTTTGCTGCACCAGTGGAGAAGGTGAAATATTATCCTTCAGCTCTGACCACACATCGAGGGAGGAAGGTGGGCTGGCCCCTCTGATGTGAGGGCTATGCAGCAAGGCCAGGGAATGAGGACAGAACAAATCCCTGTTTGCATTTCTCCCTCTCAGCATGAGATAAAGGGTCTTAGCAAGGCATAGAAAGCACAAAGTGTGAGTTACTGCCCCTGGGAAGGACAGGGGTGACATCTGCGTTGTGACACAGGGAAATGGATGGGATATTAGGAAGGAATTGCTCCCTGGGAGGGTGGGCAGGCCCTGGCACAGGGTGCCCAAAGAAGCTGTGGCTGCCTCATCCTTGGAAGTGTCCAAGGCCAGGTTGGACAGGGCTTGGAGCAAGGCTGGGCTGGTGGAAGGTGTCCTTGCCCATGGCAGGGGTGGCACTGGATGGGCTTTCATTTCCCTCTCAACCCAAACCATTCTATGCCTCTAAGGTATCTCCAGAATAACAGTTACTCTGGTTTTATGCAGAAGGAACCAAATTAAACAGCTTTGTTTTGTACACACAGGCACTTTTCAACAGCCAAGAGTGCTCAGGACTCAAGTTCATGGTCAATGCCCTTTGTCAGGATTGCAGGTTACATCCATACAATGTCTTTTCTTAAAGACTTTAATTTTACCACAAAACCATAATGGTTGGAAGAGCCCTTCAAGCTCACCCAGTCTCACTGTCACGCCAGCACCACCCTGACCACCCCTAAACTGTGTCCCCAAGTGCCACATCCAGACACCTCTTGAAGACTTCCAGAGACAGTGACTCCACCAACTCCCTGGGCAAGTTATTCCAGTGCCTGAGTGCTCTTTCCATGAAATGTTTCTTCTAAGATCCTCTGGAGAACAAGCTGTTCTTTAAAAGAAGCTTTGAAAGCTTTTGTAATCCTAAAGGTGCATCTTAGTTAGCTACATGGAATTTATTTAAAAGAACAATTTGAAACTCTTTCAGCCATGTTTATGGCACTTCACTGGCTCCTTTTTCCTACCCCTGTATCCAAGTGTCTCCACAGGCAACATTCCTTACACAACTTCCACCCTCCAGAGAAACCCAGCAGAACTGTTGGTGCCCATCAGGGCCCAGTGCAGCTGCAACACTGCAATTACACCAAATCAGCAAAACAGTTGAAGCAGGGAGTAATAAACCCAGCCTTAATAGTGCTTGGCTTCACTACAATTTGTCATAGTTAATTGGATGAATGTCTCAGTCAATAGCTGCAGGCAAGGCAGGTACTTTCCAATGCACAGCAGTTGGGAGACTGGAAAGGACTCTGTGCCTCAGGAGCAAAAAATATGCTGACACGTGGCAGACTCAGGTTAGAAGCAGCAGAGCTGCTGCTGGGCATTGGGCATGGGGCATTTTGGCCAAGCTGGGAAATGCATAAGCATGAGGGGTTGGGGATGGGAGGTGCCCAGCACCTGTCTCAGGTCAGGAGGAATTGAGGATTTTATCTGGTCTTTTTTTAATACCCTCGAGCACGTAGAGCCTTTTAGGCCACTGTTATGGGTTTAGTTGATAGGCCTAAATTTAGGCTTTAAAGTTCAGACCAGGCTTGGGATTGTCAGCTGACTTGAGCTGAGCTGAGCTAGCTAACAGCTGACTTCTTCTAGCCAATAATATTGTATTCCATACCATATTACATCATCTCAAAAGGGGTAAAATCCAGTGTGTGGGAGCGGCTTGGGCAGTTCTGCCATGGCCGAGGTACAAGCCGAACTCCTCTCTTGGAGTGGGCCTTGCTCCTGCTGCTGCCTCTACTTGCCTTTTGTTTGAGTTCACGGAAGTAGAAATATTTTGTTGTTACTCTTTCTGTTTCTTGCAGGGTGTCTTTTAGAGCGCTTATGAATCCAGAGTAATAGATTTTGTATTAACTAGGGAGTGGGAGGTTATTTCTTGTTATACATAACTTGTGTGAGTGTGTGTTATATTGTAGTTTTCTCTTAATTTTCTCTTTTCTGTATAAATATATGTAGCTAGTTTGAGCATAAACCTAGTTTGAAGGTTTTTTTTTCCTCTCCCTCTTCTTCCCTTTTCACTCTGTCTTGGACAGTTGGCATTTTGCCAGCTCAACCCAAGACAGCCGCACCATTCTCCTTTTTTGTGACTTGGGAAAGAGTTACCCCACCCCTCACCCCCAAAAGCTGGTTTGCCACTCCACGTGCCCCTCTGGCTGCCCAGCAGCTGCTCCCAGCTGAGGGAACCCAGCCAGCCATGCCCAGGTGGCATTTGAATTTCCAATTTTCTGGGAGGGAACATTCTCCTGAGGCTGGGAACACACACACAGAGCATCTGTTTTCCTATTTCAAACCATCCCAGCCAGTGTCCAGCTGGATCACAGGGGTTTTCCCTTAAGGAGTAAGTGTTGCAAAGCACGTGTGCTCTCAGGCTTGTTGGCTTTTGGGCAGCAAGACCTGGATTTGCAGATGCATTTTGGTGCTGCAGCACACCTTGAGGCACCTGCCCCAGTGAGTGCAACACAGTCTGGTGGCAGGAAAATCCCTGTGCTCCTCAGATTGCCATAGAATGGGCTGGGAGGTGCCTCTGCTCACCAGGAGCTCTGACAGGTGTGGTTGGCACAGGAGCACTCCTCGTTTCAGCTCTGATCTCTGCAGCTCTTTAGGAGGAAAGCTGAGCACAGAAGGATGATGCATCACTGCAGGCTGAAATATATTTATAAAGAATTACAAACTAGAAATCGTTGTGGAAATTATTGCCCCCCCCAAAAATCAAGAAGCTTAATTTTTTTGACATCTATTAACTGTGATAATTGCAATATAATCATGGGTGTTGTTAAATCACAAGGTTGTTACCACAATCTGGGGGGAAAGTTATTCCATCCTCTGCCTGTCCTTGTTCCCTTTGCCTGAGGATCTGGTTTCCAGTAGAGCAGCATCACCCAGGTCTGAAAGAAAACATTTCCACAGAGCTTAGAGGAAAGAAAGGAATGAGGACAAGGCAGGGGAACCAAATAGGTTTGGGATACAGCTCAGCAAAAGAAAATTGCATTGCAGGTTAGAAGTTAATAGGGATGTCAAGAAGCCCATCTGTTGGTCATGGATCATAATTCCATTGGGAGGACAGGCCCAGGCATGTCTGGGAAAATATTAAAAGCCTTCCTAGGAACGACAGATCTCAGGATTTGGGAACAATATATAAAGAGGAGACAAGTGATAAAGAGAAAGAGGTGAGAATAAGGTGTTACAAAGGAGGTAACTGGAGACAGAGAAAAAACCCCAGTCCTGTGTTGTTTGGACACTCAAGCCAATAGAAAACAAACAGTTCTTGTGTCTCTCTGAGTGTTAAAAACTCAGCCAGAGGTGCTGCTGCTCCTTCTCCTCCTGTTAGATACCGTTTCCTAGGACATATTCCCAAGGCAGTTTGGCTTTCTTCCAAACCCTCTTCCTCCATGAAGATTCAGCCCCAGATACTCCATTCCAGCCTTTGATTGAGTCCTCCTCTAGTTGGAATTTAATATCTCTTGTCCAGTCAGGAGTTTAATTCATCCTGCCTAGCTTAGCAATGAGCTCAGAATAAAATATTGATTATTCTGTAAACTTTATCCCATCATCTTCCTTAGGGTTTGGAAGTTTCCGTAGAGATGACATTTTGTGTTATGACTTGTACCATTCTCCAGTTCCAGCTGGGCTGCAGAGCAGTAAAAGCAGCATCAGAAAGAAAGAACCTTCTCCAAACTCCTGGGAAAAAAGTAAGGTTTCATTTCTTTAAGATTTGATTGGGTGACAACTCATCCCCAAATACCTCCATGATCACAGAACTCCATCTGAATGCATCAGATAAATAAAATACGGCAAAGGATCTTTTCCCACAGCTGTTGGGAATGAGAAAACCCAAATGTAAAGACCTTTTCCTGAGCCAGGGAAGGCAGACAGGCCTCATTCCCAGTTGTACACACACTCCCTGCAGAATTCCCTCATAAAACAAGGATAGTTGAGCCAATAAAAATGAAGAGGCTCCTACACATGTAACAGGAACAACAATCAGTTAAGTATGAAAGACTATGAATTCTGGGCTAGTTCAGAAAGATCTTTCATCCTTCCTCCAAATTTAAGATTTCCAGAGTTTCTCCCTTTATAATGCAGAGAAAACACAGGAGAACTTGCACTGTTCATGAGACAAAGGGAAAAGTCTAGACATGACTATCGGAATAGAGTTTCCAAAATGCCTGAAATGTCCACATAGGTCCAATTGAAACTGGGAAGTTACAAGCAGAAATAATGGTGAATTCTCTGTTTGAGGAGGTGGGTTTAGATGGGATATTGGTAAGGAATTGTTGGCTGTGAGGGTGGGCAGGCCCTGGCACAGGTGCCCAGAGAAGCTGTGGCTGCCCCAGCCCTGGGAGTGTCCAAGGCCAGACTGGACAGGGCTTGGAGCAACCTGGGATAGTGGAAAGTGTCCCTGCCCATGGCAGGGGGTGGGACTGGATGGGCTTTGAGTTCCCTCCCAACTCAACCCATTCTGTGATTCTGTGATTCTACAAACTCCTGTCAAACATTCAACATCAGTCTGGAGAAGCCAAGTCCATCCTGGTCAAAGTTCAAAGGATGACATTTCGTGTGTATTTGTACACTGGCACTTTGTCATGGCCAAAGAACAGCAGGAGATCTTCTAAAATGAAATATTGGGATCTTATAATCTTTCAAATGAAGATTTAATGTGTGGCATCTACAAATGATTAATATGAATTAGGCTGGATGTCTCACTGTACAGGAGGGATTAATTTAACAGAAGATATTCAAATGACAGTGAATTTACTTCCCAATCTGTGACACTTCAATTTCTCGAAAGTCACAACGAGAAACACTAGGTCAGATTTAACTTATTTTATAATTTTCCAATTGTAAACACAGAGGAACAGGACAACTCACTGAAGCAAATTAGGAAGAGCATGACAATATCACCTTAAATTAAACATCAAGCAAAGGGGCATTGGAGCTCTTTGATATTTCCCTCAGCGAGTCAGAGAGATCAGCTGCACATAATGTTTTTAATGCATCAGGCACAGTGTGCTAAATGTTAATGATTACATTTGAGGGGTTTAATGGCTTCCTATATTTTTAATGTAAGAAATAGCCATTCTAATGGGAATGTACATACCCTTTAGTAGGCAGCCAGTTCCCAAGTTCCAGTTATAAAAAAAGATTCAGCGTTCCTCGGGGAGAACCACAGGGTTGTAAAGGTATCAGGGTTAATTGTCTGAATTATTGGGACACTTTTTCATGAGCTTAAGTTATTAAAATGGGCTGCTTTGTGCAGTGAGCAACCTTGGGCTAAAAATACAAGCTAATCTTAGGCTGAAAATAATAATTTTTAAGGTGTGTCTGATCACAGAGTTTGATAAGAGAAAAAGTATGAAAGATTAAATTTGGGATTCTTGAATTCAAACCTTCTAGCAGGGAAAAATCCTCTGAGTGGTAGGTCTGGGATTTTCCAATTCTTGATTATTTTTTTCCTGTAGTCTCAATATATTTGGGAGGAACCAAGGGAGTTGGAGAGAAAGAAAATGAGAGGGAAAAGGAGATGGGGGGAAAAATAATAATCACAACACAAACATTTGAGGATTACCTTCTCCACCCCACACCCAAAATGATTCCAAAGGAACACAAAGTTCCAGTTTTGATTTTTTGAACTTGGCACAGAAGATTATGGAATTCCAGAGTTATTCAATGAGGCAATGTACATTTGTGTGAATGTTTGAGATGCCTTTAGTGTAAAAGGAAAGCACTGAACTGGAAAGGGATTTCTCTTCCTCTCTTCCTGGAGGATCTGGGGAAAAGAGCTCTCCTCACAGGCAAGCAGGCTAGAACTGAAGTTTACTTTTAATTATGCCAAAAGAAAACAGGGAAGAGCACAGCTGAATTCCTAAAGGAACCACGGGAGAAAGCACTGCCTGGAAGACCAGAAATGCTTCCCTGAAAACAAACTCCAACTTCTCCAGAGAATGCTTGTGGTGTCTTGCACAGCTGTAGAGAGTTTTCATCTGTTGGCTTGAAAGAGATCTCTGTTTCTTGCACAAAATCAGGTTTGGGGTTTATTGTTTAGTCAGCTGATACAGTAAGTGAATTTTGTTCTCGGCTTCTCACTTCTTCCAGGCTTTTCCAAAGGATGAGGAAACACAACCCTGCTCGGAGAAACAATGAGGAGGCTTTCAAGGAGCAAAAGGAATGGTGGTAACAAGCAGAAGGAATACGGTCCCCATTAGTCACTCAGACATCCCCACTAAAAGGCCATTACAGCTGGGAAGCCAAGCTCCTTCGTGGCAGGAGAGGCTCCAACTCAGGTTGGCTCAAGCTCCTTCGTGGCAGGAGAGGCTCCAACTCGGGTTGGTTCAAGCCTCTTCATGGCAGGAGAGGCTCCAGCTCAGGCTGGCTCAAGCTCCTTCATGGCAGGAGAGGCTCCAGTTCAGGTTGGCTCAAGCTCCATCATAGCAGGAGAGGCTCCGCTCAGGTTGGCTCAGAATCAAGCAAGGGAGGGGAAATTCAGCTCAGGTGTGACCACACCTCCTGCTTCTCCACTACACAAACTCTCCATGCTGGAACTGTCCTCAGCCACAAAAAACATGGATTTTGACTATTTTTTTTTTGCCCATTCTCAGTCCCATTTGTTGCTTGTCAGGATTTTCAGCACAGCCCAAAGTCAAGCACTCACACCACTTCTCACAGCTGCTCTTATTGGTCCTCCCTTCCTTCACTCTCAGGCTCAGCCCCTCGACAAGGCTCTCCAAAAAGGGGTTAGGAACAATTCTACTTCTTCCCAAGGCAAAAACCTGGCACTGAGCAAAGGACACTTGTACTTCTCATCTACCTGAGCATGGCAGATGAAGGTTGAGAACCTTAACCAGGACAGGTGAAACCAGATGACCAAGAGGGTGTTCCAAGCCATGTGACATCCTGCTCAGCAATAAAATCTTGGAGCAAAGAAGATTAAAAGAGGATGGTGGTGGTTATGCTTTTTGTTGTCCCAAAAAAATCACTCCAAGTGCTGAGGCTCTGCTGTTCAGGAACAGGCAGGATGTTTGAGCCTGATGGGAAGGAGTGAATGAATTCCTCTTTTTGCTTTGTTTGTGCTCCCAGCTGGAGCTTTCCCTGTTAAAGTGTCATTGTCTCTATCCACAAGCCTTCACCTCAGAATTCTATAATGGTTTAGGTGGGAAAGGGACTGCAAAGGGAATCCAGTTCCAACTTCTCTGCCATGGGCAGTGACACCTCCCACCAGCCCAGGTTGCTCCAAGCCCTGTCCAACCTGGCCTTGGACACTTCCAGGGCTGGGGCAGCCACAGCTTCTCTGGGCACCTGTGCCAGGGCCTGCCCACCCTCACTGGGAAGGATTTCTTTCTCTATTTAATCCAAACTTACTATCTGTCACCCTGAGCCTTCTTGTCTCCAGGCCTTGACAAAGTGCCAGTGTACAAATACACACTAAATGTCATCCTTTGAACTTTGACCAGGATGGACTTGGCTTCTCCAGACTGATGTTGAATGTTTGACAGGAGTCTGTAGAATCACAGAATCACGGAATGGTTTGGGTGGGCAGGGACCTTAAAACGCATCCAGTGCCACCCCTGCCATGGGCAGGGACACCTCCCACCAGCCCAGGTTGCTCCAAGCCCTGTCCAACCTGGCCTTGGACACTTCCAGGGATGGGGCAGCCACAGCTTCTCTGGGCACCTGTGCCAGGGCCTGCCCACCCTCCCAGGGAAGGTTTGTGTCCCAGACCTGGGAAAGTGTTCTATCAGACCTCAGTAAATTACATATGCAATTCACAGCCTCGAAAAGCCATATATTAAGATGAAGGAGTAGATGATAGAATGGCTTCTGTAGGGTACAACTGTATAATGTTCTGAGCAAATGTAAAATACTGCTTTTAAAAATCATTTTTAAAGCTTTAAGTAGGCTTGCATATTTATGGGTGGCAATTCTTCAGCCCTCTGTCTTGTACAACATTGTCCTGGCATCTCTGGGAAATATTCAACTCCACAAAAATTGCCTGTTTCCAGGAGTTCACTGCCAGCCACCACGTTCCTTTTTGCAGGCACTGTATTAATCAAAGCTCAGGCAGAAACAATTCTGCTGCTTTCATTTATGCCTTGGAGAAATCAGGCTTTTGGGAGCCCCATGCTTTCTTTAGTCTCAGAAAAAGCCCTGGCCACCAGTGTCACCTGGGCTGGGCTTTCCTGTCCTTCTGTCCCGAGCCTTTGGGTGCAGGAGGCTCTGGAGACAGACGGTCCAACCCCACCCAGCCCCTCCTGGCAGACCATGCTTTCATTAGTCTCAGAAAAAGTCCTGGCCACCAGTGTCATCTGGGCTGGGCTTTCCCGTCCTGCTGCCCTTAGTCTTTGGGTGCAGGAGGCTCTGGAGATGGAGGAGTGCAACCCCACCCAGCCCCTCCTGGAGGACCATGCTTTCATTAGTCTCAGAAAAAGCCCTGGCCACCAGTGTCACCTGGGCTGGGCTTTCCTATCCTGCTGTCCTGAGCCTTTGGGTGCAGGAGGCTCTGGAGATGGAGGGTCCAACCCCATCCAGCCCTTCCTGGCAGTTGCAATGAGTTTGACAGCACAGTTTGCTGTTTATAGCTCATGGACTAACTCAAATTAAACAGAGGTTTGCTCTCTAAGCTCCACTTGGGCATCCAATACCTGTTACTCCAAGCTTTTAGATGAAAATCCCTTAATTTCTGGTGTAGCTGGAGCCCTCAGGATCACTGAGCTAAACAAGCAGGTTGCAAACAAGGACCACGTTTTGTGACAGGTATTTTTTATGAAGACTGCAGGGTGGAAAATGATTGTTTCAGCTCCTGGAGCACCCAAAAACATTCAATTTAAGTATTTCTGAGCCTGAAGTAGACACACAATAAATTCATCCAAGCAAGTCAACCTTCTTATTGCACACAGTTTGTAAAGGGGGAAAATATATCTGCAAAGGTGAGCTGGATGTGGCAAAACCAGGAGAAAGGTGGACACCCTTTGTGCAGACATATGGAACAGTCCCCAAATAATGCACGTTAAGTGGCAGCAGTAACATGTTAGGATGTGGTTTTCTTGCTGTTTGGGCTCCTCTTGCTGGTTTTGGCCACCTGGAACTGCAGCTTGGATGCTCCTTGGGTTGGTTGGGCATCCCCAGGGAAAGGCTGAGCTTCCAGGCATCACATCAACTTGCAGATTTCTGTGCCTACACAGGCAGAAAATTTCTAATTTGGTGACACAAATCACCAGGGAAACTTTTCCAGGGCCTGGTTTATTCTTCAGGATGAACCAGCTCTGCTGGACTTGCAGCCCATTTGCTTGTGTATTACTCACAATCAAAGTGCAAGGAGCAAAGTGTACAACTCATTTGTACTTCTAGTGAGAGGGGTAATATCATAATTTATTTTCGCAGCTCTTCATCAGTTGAAATGATGTATTAGATATCAGCTGGCTCATACAGCAGTTTTGGGGGTAAAAACAACTGCCCTGTGGTTCCTCTGGAGTGATCAAATACGAACACCCAGCAGGGAACTAGAGAAGCACTTCTTAGTTTCCTTCCAGTAATAGGAGTTTTCAGAATTCACAGAGAAAAATCTGCCTCAAAATATGTGTGGACATTCAGATGAACACAAGCAAAGAGAAAAACACAACTGTCTCAGCTTTGACTGTGAAAAAGGCTGTAAAACCTGGAAGTGGCCAAATTGATCCCTCTCCATGCACAGGGCCAAGGCTGCTCTGGGCTGCCTATAAATCAGCTCAAAATAAAATAGGACATTAAACACTGCCTGGTTTCTTCCCAGGAAAACACAATAGATATATATTAAACCTTAAGTAAATAAGCATCTGTGACTTCCAGGCTCATTTCATGCATGTTTTCTTTCTTTTTTTTTTTTTTTTAAAGTTATTCGTAGAATCTTTAAATACATTGCATAGTTCTGTCTCTTGGAAGCTGCTGGGGAATTTTGCTGCACTCCTGAAAGTGAATTAAACATGTCTGTGCTTAAATATTAAAAAAGGAAATAATGAACAATGCACTGGGCAAAGTCCTACCACCACAAGGGTTTCTTCAAGGAACAGAGGAATGTTTTAATCCTTTAGCATTTGCTTTCAGTCCTATGGAAACTTGGTAGAATCCAGCCTTAAAAAAACCCCAAATACGTCAGGTTTGAGCCATATCCAGAGATTTAGACAATTTTGCTTTTTCCAAAAGGCAATGAATTATACATGTCTGGCCTTTCTTCCAGGAATTTAATCCCATATTCATGACACCTGGCACAACCAGCCGGTCTTCTACTCTTCTTTCTTCATGGCTAAAAAATTCTCCCTTCCTTTTTTCAGTCACTAACTGTGAGCAATCCTAAGTGCCAACTGCTGCAGTATTGGCCAAACATGTTATTAAGAATCATCCCCTACAACCCTGGCAAAAACTGCAGTGAGGCTGAGAATGGCCACTAAACATGCAGCCAAGGCAGGTGACAGCCCAGAGGAATGCTGGCAATGTCACCCAGGGCACACTGGAAGGGACTTTGAGATAGAAAACAGGAGGGAAAGCTCTTCTGTCTGCCATCAGGCAATTGCAGACACCAGAAGGCTTCACTTCAAGATCTTCTTTGCTTGCCAATCTTCACCTTCTGTTTAGCCAACTTGAGGGTCTAATGAATTCTTTCACAGGCAGAAATACCTGAGGAAGTGTTGTGGTTTCTCTCCACCCAGCAGCTCCTCGTGGTCTCTCACTCTCTCCCTCTTGGTGGGATAAGGAGGGAATTTGAAGGGTTGGCTAAAGACCCTAAAACGGGGAAAGCAAAAGCCACACACACAAGCAAAGGAAAGCAAGGAATTCATTGCACACTTCCATGGGCAGCAGATGTTCAGCCACCCCCAGGAAAGCTGGACTCCATCATGAGTAACAGTGACTTGGGAACACAAGTGCCCAAACTCCAAATGTCCTGCTCTTCCTCCTCCTTCCATCAGCTTTAAGTGCTGAGCACGATGCCATAGGATATGGAATTTTCCTTGGGTGAGCTCTCTTGGCTGTTTCCACCCTTCCAGCTCCTTGTGCCCCCTCCCAGTCCCTCACTGGTGGGATGTCTGAGGAGCAGAGAAAACCTTGGCTCTGTGAGCACCTCGTGGTGTTACCATCACTGCCTCCAGCCCAAATCCAAACCACAGCCTTACAGCAGCCTCTGGGAGGACAACCAGCTCTGCCCCAGGCAAATCCAGCACAGGCAGCTCTGGTTTAAAATGAAATCTCCCTGCAGAGCATCCAGCTGTCTAGGCTGGCAATGACCTGGAACTGGGAACAGCTCAGGAATCGATTCGTGGTGCCCTCTCAGTGCAGTGACTGCAGAACCCACACCTTACAGCTCGCTGTGTCCTCTCAGTTCCTTTTAAAGACTCCAAATGTCTACATATTGGCACTGACACTTTGAAGTCTGGCAGGAGGAGGGGCCTTGATATCTCTTCAGATTTCTAAATGTTTCTGTTTCTCATCTATTTTTTTTTCCTCAGCACAGCCTGTCCCTGGCTTGCTGCCCAATATACATACTGCTAAAGCACCATGCCACTCACTCATTTCCCCACAGCACTCAGAAGGACTTTCACCTCAGTGCAAATAATTTAAACAAATGAAAAAGAGGGCTGGTTCTACTCTTATAGTGCTGGATAGGGAAAAAAAAAATAAAGCTATGGGAGGGAAAATGTGTAAGTGTGAAACTACTGAAGACTGTAGTAGGTGCAGACAGAGGGAGAGAATTAAACTTGCAGAGAAAACATCACTAAACTCACTTTGGAGCCATAAATATATTCTTTCCAGGTAATTTTGGTGGTTATAACATGTAGCTAGGCCTAGAAGAGAGAGTATTTCCCAGGAGAAAAAAAAAATAAAGTAAATTGATATTTTGTTCTTGCTGCATCTGCTGTATCTTAATAGACACATTAACAGATGTACTTGAAACCAAACCGACCAGAGAAACGTTGTATTTCAGAAAGAAACACACATTTAAGTGCGAACAACAGTATTTGCTTTTCTGAACATTAAGCAAGTTACAAAGTAACACCTTTTTTTTTATTTCTTTCAGGATTTAATAGTATTAGAACACATTATGTTATCACTGACTGCAGTACAAGTTTTAACTGAAAGCATTCAGAAAGCCTCAGAAATACTCAGCAGCTTTTCATAAAAGATCTCCTGAAAGCATTTCAGGGCACACTTTATGAGAAGCCCTTTCCCTGTTTCTGCCCTTGCAGCCTGTGGCATTGCTGGTGATTTCCAGGTGGTATGAACTGGGACAGTCCTGCTCCGAGGCAGACCTTGGCTCCTGCTTTCCAGCACAACCCTCAGGGTTCCAAAGGACAGTTCTCTGTTCCCAGTGCCCTTCCCTTTCTGCTTTGTTTGAATTAGCCCATATGGAAATCTCCAGCTGGGGATGGGGGCTCAAGGTCCACCACAAAGGAATTTCAGGGAGTTTTACCTTGGACCAGCTTGGAGACTTGTAGACCAAATACCCATTAAGGGCAGGAGTGTCTCAGTATCTCTTTCCAGTTCAGTTTAATCCAAAAGGTTCCTTTCTGAAGTGACTATAAATAAAACACTGAAAACCCTTTAAAGTGTGCTTGTTCCTCGTGGTATCTTTTATCTGAAAGTACCAGAACTGATTCATCTCATAAAAGGTATGAACTGTGAATTGCAGAGAAGTCTTGGCTGAAGCTGATTTTTGATGTGATTCTGGTCAGGATCCCCTTAGGGTCAGCTCTGAAGTTGTATGAACTGGTACTGTAAACTTGGCTTAACAGCAATGCCAGCTGCACTGGCTAAAGCAGTCAGATTTTAAATGCTTATTAATATTTCACTTCACCCTTCCTGCTGCATTTCTAGGCTGAGGGAGCTCCAGGGACTGGGAACAGCTCAGGAAAACCACACTGCACAGATTCCTGCTCCCATTCCAGCCTTCCTTGCAGGACACAGGTACGACATTTTTGCATCTGTTACAAAGTGACATTCACAGGCTGGACTCCCTGACAAATGGGGAGTTTAACAGGCAAGATTAGAATAAACACCCAGACATGTCTTAATCCCAAAATACTGGTGTTTAGTCATAGGAGCCATTGATTAAATGGATTTATAGACTGTAACAATGTCTTCATTCCACATGGAGCCCAAAGCCCCTCACACCCATCACTGCCATAGGCTGGCAGACCCCACTAGGGGAAAATTAATTTATTGCCAATTAAAATAGATCTGGACAATAAGAAATAAAGACAAATTAAACCAGCACCTCCCACACTGTGCCCTCTCTGTGGGATTCTCCATTCCCACTGCGAGGCTGGGGCTGGTGACCAGTCAGTCACAGCTCCTGGACAGTCTGGACAGCTCCTGGACTCTCTGGACCACTTCTGGATTCACCAGGCAGCTGCTGGGTCCTCTGGGCAGCTCCTGGATCCTTCTGCCAGCTCCTGGATCCACTGGGCAGCTTCTGTACCCTCTTGCCAGCTCCTGGATCCACTGGGCAGCTCCTGGATCCTTTGGACAGATCCTGGATCCTTTGAACAGCTCCTGGATCTTCGAGGCAACTCCTGGATCCTTTGGATAGCTCCCAGACTCTTCTGTCAGCTCTTGGACTCTTCTGCCAGCTCCTGGATCCACTGGACAGTTCCTGGACTCTTCTGCCAGCTCCTAGATCCACTAAACAGCTCCTAGATCCTCCAGTCAGCTGCTGGAACCTTTGGACAGCTCCTGGAACTTCGAGGAAACTCCTACATCCTTTGGACAGCTCCTGGAAATTCGAGGCAACTCCTAGATCCTTAGGACAGCTCCTAGACCCTTCTGTCAGCTCCTGGATCCATTGGGCAACTCCTGGACCTTCGTGGCAGCTCCTGGATCCACTGGCCAGCTTCTGGATCCTTTGTAGAGCTTCTGGATCCGCTGGGAAGCTCCTGGATCCACTGGGCAGCTTCTGTACCCTTTGGACAACTCCTAGACCCTTCTATCAGCTCCTGGACCCTCCTGCCAGCTCCTGGATCCACTGGACAGCTCCTCGATCCTCCAGTGAACTTCTGGATGCTTTGGACAGCTCCTAGACCCCTTGAACCACTCCTGGACCTTCGAGGCAACTCCTGGATACTTTGGACAGCTCCTGGACCCTTCTGTCAACTCCTAGACCCTCCTGCGAGCTCCTGAACCTATTAGGCAACTCCTGGATCTTCGGGGCAGCTCCTGGATCGACTGGGCAGCTTCTGGATCCTCCCCTCACAGTTCCCCCACCCCGTGCTTCCAGCTCCCTCCCCAAACACCCAGTATCTGCTTTTTGGGAGAACTGTCATTTCCCAAACACACAGAGTTGCTGAGAAACCTCATGAAGGCTTTGTGATTGGGGAAAAATAGCATTTCTGTGGGACACGTGAATGGCAGAACATCATCCACCTTCCCTCACCTGGTGGCTGACAGAGGAAAGGCACTGTGGCAGCTCATGCCCAGTTCCTGATGGATTTTTTTTCTCCTCAGTTCCTCACATTTAAAGTCAGAAAAAGGGTGGATAAGAGCAGGATCTACAGGATATGTTTATCTCACCTGGATGAGCTCAATGCTTAATACATACAGGGGAAATATCCCTAAATACAGTACTTTGTGTGAGTTTTCCAAAGTTTGGGCCTCAGTACTTCCCTTACCCTGTCTGAGAGAAAATCATTTAAAGAACCAGCAAGTAATGCCCCCAGAAATGAGGGAACAAATCAGGGAGCACAGTCGGCTTTCCAGGTGAAAACCTGCAGTATATTTGCCAGCTCTGACTGGCTGTGCTCAGTCATCTAAAATCAAGGTAGGGCGTTGCCTAAAGCTTGTCAAGATTTTTGCCTGCACTAATAAAGTGGCTCCTGCATTCAGATGTGATTTTAGATTTGAGTGAAGAGATATTTTCACTTTTTTAGTGGCTTGAGCTGCCTTTCCTTTCTTGAAGATTTTAATGTAAGTTATGTGGCTTTTGGTAGGGAAAAGAGTCTCTGGAATCCATCAGATGATCCAAAATTCAGGTTCCTTAGAGTTGTTT
Organism: Sakesphorus luctuosus; assembly: GCA_013396695.1. Classification (NCBI taxonomy): domain Eukaryota; kingdom Metazoa; phylum Chordata; class Aves; order Passeriformes; family Thamnophilidae; genus Sakesphorus; species Sakesphorus luctuosus. The sequence continues at coordinate 62,720 of VWZD01010389.1, read as the reverse complement.
GTCTCTTTTTACCAAACAAAAGGACTGTTGTGAGATTTGATCTCTGACATGCAAACTTACTGTCACCAGCAAGAAAGTCACAGCAAACTTTTCATTAGGGGACAATGTGCTCATCTGAGATATCTCATGGGCTAAGATATATGATCCAGAGCTCTACATTATCCAATTATATGGTCCTGAAATGAAGATGTTAAAAAAGAGAAAAATGGTCCTTTTATAGTTTCCCCGTCTGACAAATGAGCCTGATACTCCCTCCCATTTATAACATTTATATGCAGAGAGCTGTGTACTCCAACACTTCATGTTCCATTTTGGGTCAGTTTTATAATAAGAACAAAAGGAGAAAGTCTGTTCCTGTGGGGCTGGTTTCCAAGGTATTTGGGGGATATAAGTGCCTACATTTCATTCATCTTTGACAGATCAGGGCACCTTAGAAAGCCTCTCCATATATATTGTGTAATTACTTTGGAAGATGAGGTTTTCTTCCTCCTTCTTCATTTTATTTCCTTTTTTATTTTTTTTTCACAGAGTCATTCATTCCTTTCTGCTCTTGCCCAACGTGTAGGAAGATGCAACAAACTTAAACCTCTATCCAGGATATGTTGACGTGCTTTCCAGGGAATTTCAAGTAGGACTTTTCATAATGATATCTTGCCCTTCATTGTGCATTACTGTAACTGTGTTATCTCATAGAATCATAGAATCGATTGGGTTGGAAAAGACCTCCGAGATCATCAAGTCCAACCCTTGGGCCAACTCCAGTCCCTTTACCACATCATGGCACTCAGTGCCACGGCCAAGCTCACTTGAAAAACCTCCAGGGATGGGGAATCCACCCCCTCTCTGGGCAGCCCATTCCAATGCCTGAGCACTCTCTCTGTGAGGCTGCTACAGTCAGAATGCAGTGACCTGAAATATTAAGAGGTTCCATCACCTCCTACAGCAGAAGGAAATACTGTCTCCTTCCAAACCTGCAGACAGGCTGACAATTCCAAGCCCACTGAACCCTTCAAACAGCCTGAGTGGGAAATGTTTCCTTTAGCTTCAGGACAAGGTGGTTGTGTTGTTTTACAGGGAGCAAAAGTGATTCAGGCAGCAAAGGAAAGAGACGTTCAGCAGAAAAATGTCTCCTTGTGGCCATTGCTTTAATATTCAGCAACAATGTGATGCCAGAGCTGAGGGTGAGAGGCTGTGGCATTTCCTCCTCTGCTCCAGGTCTTTCCCCTGGGGATCTTTGGTGGGAGTAACAAATTCAACCCCTGGCCAGGGGAGGATGGAGGAGTTCCCCTGCTCTGCTGCAGTGACTGTGGCCTTTGCAGGGGAAGAACCACAAGTCCTGGGGGCAGTACTGGTGTGGGCTGCACATCCCAGAATTCTGCTGAGCCTCCCAGCTCCTGCAGAGCTCTGCTCCCTCCTCGGGAGGCTCTGCCTGACTGGGCTGCCTGCCCGTTCCCTCGGGCATGGCTGTGTGAGCTCCCAGCTCTGAGCTGTGGGCATCCTCAGCAGAGGACTGCCCACTCTCCCCAGCCTCTGCCCTGCCTGCTTCTGCCTCTGAAGTCTATTAAAAAGGTCAAGATTGTCCCTTTTTCTTCTTTCTTGTCATGACTCTGCCTACTTTACTACTTCCAGCTGAGGGAATCCTCCAGTGGGGTTCCCTGCAGAAGCCTGGCAGCTCACACTGTACTCAGAGTGGTTTTACCCCTTGGCTTATGCCCATGGTGCAGTGCCCTTCTCCCAGCTCACTAATCAGCTGCTTCAGCTTCTCTTTGCCCTCCATCTCTGTATGTTCTCCCCTCAACTGTCCTAACTCAGTGTCTCTGTTCCCACTTCAAACCACTCCACAGCAATGCTTTGCTCCCCTGGGTACTCCTATTTGGCATCTCATGGAGTTTGGGCTGAGGCTCAGTCAGCCTGTGCCCACCACACTTTGTTGCCACATTCTTGAACTCCTGAGCTCAGTGGGGACATTTTAAATAGAGGCATTGCAGAGTCCTAGGAAAGATTTTTCAGATGGAGTAAAACACTCCAGAACAAAACCTTGTCTTCCTTTGGCCACACCAACCCCCTGCAGTGCTCCAGGCTGGGCACAGAGTGGCTGGAGAGCAGCCAGGCAGAAAGGGACCTGGGGGGACTGAGGGACAGGAAGCTCAGCAAAAGCCAAGAGTGTGCCCAGGTGGCCAAGAAGGCCAATGGCATCCTGGCCTGGATCCAAAGTAGCGTGGCCAGCAGGCCCAGGGCAGTGAGCCTTCCCCTGGACTCTGCCTTGGGGAGGCCACACCTTGAGTCTTGTGTTCACTTCTGGGCCCTTCAGTTCAGGAAAGATCTTGAGGGGCTGGAGGGGGGCCAGAGAAGAGCAACGAGGCTGGAGAAGGGAGTGGAGCACAAGTGCTGTGGGGAGAGGCTGAGGGAGCTGGGGGTGTTTGTGCTGGAGAAGAGGAGGCTGAGAGGTGACCTCAGCACTGTCTGGAACTCCCTGAAGGGAAGTTCTGGCCAGGTGGGGGTTGGTCTCTTCTCCCAGGCACTCAGCAATAGGACAAGGGGGCACGGGCTCAAGCTCTGCCGGGGGAAATTGAAGTTGGAGATCAGAAAAAACTTCTTTGCAGAGAGAGTGCTCAGGCATTGGAATGGGCTGCCCAGAGAGGGGGTGGATTCCCCATCCCTGGAGATTTTTCAACTGAGATTGGTCGTGGCACTGAGTGCCATGATGTGGTAAAGGGACTGGAGTTGGCCCAAGGGTTGGACTTGATGATATTGGAGGTCTTTTCCAACCCAATTGATTCTATGATTCTATGAAAATATTCTCCTGTTAAAATGACGTGCACAGGTATATGTGAATACTAATTTTAGGCAAGGTTGTTTATGAGAAACACCAATAAATCGCTATTCAATCAGCTTATTATTGAATTAATGGACTATTTTGATTCTTTCAGTACCTGAGCAGAGGTTTCAGAGAAAGGTGCACGAATATATTTTTATACCAATCATGACATAACCAACTACCTGAGGGAGCCTTCTTTAAATACACAGCCAATTACTGCAGATTATCCCTTTCCAAAGAGAAAGCCCTACAGCTACATTTATTCTATTCTCCCTTCTTTTTGCTGCATAAGCTCAAAGATTCTAGTAAGTGGTCACTAACAATATACCTACTGTGACACGAGGTGATAAATAACGTTTGGAGTCTTATTTAGTGTTTTACAGCCTATTTATCTTATTCTAGAAAAGCACAATATTCCAGGCTGTAAAACGAGAATCTATTTCAGTGTAACAGAAGAACTTGTGATACTTCCCAGTTAAAGATGTCTTGCTCTGATGCTTGAGCAGACAATCTCATTTCCCTGAGTTTTGCTCATTTTCTTTGAGGATCAGGAATAACCAACCCCAGATGTGAAAACTTTTTGGCACTGTAGTCTCCAGTGAAACATGAATGCATATTTAATTAAAAGTTAGTCCCAAGGGGCAGCTCCAATCTCTGCTCTGTGGGAGCAGGGACAGCACCCAGGGAATGGCTGGAGCTGTGCCAGGGCAGGGACAAGTGGGGTCTCAGGACAAGGCTCTTCCCACAGAGGGTGGTGGGCACTGAACAGGTTCCCCAGGGTAGTGGACACAGCCCCAAGGCTGCCAGAGCTCCAGGACTGTTTGGATGATGCTTTGAGGGACAGTGTGGGATTGCTGGTGTGTCTGTGCAGGGCCAGGAGCGGGACAGATAATCCTTGTGGGTCCCTTCCAACCCAGGATATTCTGTGATTCTCTGATTCTCTGAAAATCACTACCTAGTTTACATATATATATGTATATAAAATAACAGACCATTGCCAAGGATTATAAACACACTCAACACACAAATATTGAGTGTTGGAACACAGAAGTATCTTCCTGATTTTTGTTTGGTCGTATGTGTTGGACAAGTAGAACATTTGTTTGTAGATAACATTCACTCAGAGGCACCACACTGAAAGTGCCAGAAGTTCCTGTCCTGTTGTTGCAAAGATCCAAGCCCCCAGTGGTGAGCTATGTCTGTGCAAATCCCTGACAAACAGGTGAACACAGCAGGTTTGGGGGTCCTCCCATGTCCCTCCCTGTGAGCCTGTGCCTGGGTGCTGCTCCAGGGGTGCCCTGGTTGGTGAGGTAATGAAAATTAATTCACTCCTGGCACTTCATCTGTAGTTTTGTGGTTGTCCCTGCACCCCACCTGTTCTGGCTCACATTGAATCACTGAATGCTTTGGGTTGGAAGGAACTTAAACACCAGCTCATTTCAAACCTTGCCACACATATCTCACCAGGGATACCTCAAACTGCAAAGTGGTCTAGAAATGTAAAAGGGATCTGACAGAATACACTTACAAAATCATGTCCATCAATCCTAAAAAATACAGACAGGATCTGCAGGGAGACTGAGTTTCCAGGGCATTCAAATGAAAGTGGCACAAAATTTCCAGCTGAGAAGTCCAGACGTTAGTGTTCTTCATGGCATGAGAGATTTCAATGGTCTGGAACCATCTAAGCACTACCCAGCTGGATTCAGAGAGAGCAAATGGCTGTGGAGGTGTTTGTCTGCCTTCTGGTTCATGGGCCACTCCAGGAAAGCGTGGCAATGGAATATGGGCTGCAAACACAACCCACAGCAAGAGGATCATTCGAAGGAACGTGTTGGACAAGTAGAACATTGGTGTTTAGATAATTCCATGGGAACCTCACAACCTCTTTTCAGTCCTAATTCTGAAATAATTCACTGTGGAAGGACAAGCAAGCTGAAAAGGAAGAGCAGATGGCTCACTTAACAGAGCAGAACATATTGCTATGCTGAGCAGTAATTAATCCAACTGGAAATTATTGCTTAGGCAATGGATGATGTCCAAAAGAAGAGCTGAGAGACCTGGGAGCCCGTGCTGATGTATCGACAACTGACAGTGGGAACTGCTGATCTGCTGCCACTCATAAACCCTGTGGGATGGGCTGGCCCTGGCAGAACACCAGATACGCACCAAAGCCACTGTCTCACTGCCCTCTGCCACTGCGCAGAGGAGAGAAAATGTAACCAAGGGTTCATGAGTGGAGCTAAGGGCTGGGAGAGGTCACTCACCCATCACCACCACGGGGAAAACAGACCCAAAGTGGGGATATTAATGAAACATATTGCTGGCAGAATCGGAGCAGGAGAATGAGAAGGAAAATCGATCTACCAAATACCTTCCCTCAGCCCTCCCTCCTTCCCAGGCTCTCCCTCCTCCCCCCAGTGTCACAGGGAGATGGGAATGGGGGTCATGGGCAGTTCATCCCATGTTATTCCTGCCCTAATTCCCAGAGAAATAAGCCAGACTTCCTGTGAAAAAAACACTTGGAGAGGGCAAGGGGGCATAGGTTTGGTTCAGGAAGGAAGTGATGGGCTGACTGGCATGACCTTTTGCCACTCCTTACCCACATTCTGTGAACACTGTAAGTGGAGTTATCAGCTGTGGGTCACACACATACCAGCTCCAAGGGGAATTAAAAAAAAATGGGTATAAAATTTCCTTCATAGAATAGCAGAATATTCTGAATTGGAAGGAACCCAAAAGAACCACCTAGTTCAACTTCTGGTCCCGCACTGGCCAATCCAACAATCCCACCACGTGCATTACAGAAACAAAAAGCTATTATTATTTTTAGTAGTACTAGTAATAGTGTTGTTTTTATTATGGTACACTCTTTATTTTACAGACTTCCTCATGCCAAACAACTCCCAAAAAATGACATCACACCCAAGAAATAAGGGCGAGGAAATTGTTTTTTCTCTCTTTTATTCCAATGCTTCTTACAGGACAGCTGACAGAAATATGGAAACCACCACGTCCCTGAGGGCTCCCCCTTATTTTCCCTTTCTTATCCTTCGATGTAGGAAAGATGGATAAATAAGATGACCTCTGGAATTCCTCTCACTGGCCTGTCTAACTTCACTTATGCAGCCTCCTTTTGCCCTCTCAGATGTTACTGAACTCTGGTGTACATTCTAGTCCACATGAGACGGCTATTTATTATTTTAATTATTTTAGGAGTTTAATCCAAAATAAAAATTTTTGTTTCTCCAGTGCTCTTTCCCAGTAAAGAAGTGTGGCTATATGGGATGGAAGACAACGTGAAAAATGAGGAAAGCAGGATTTTTCTCCCCATTTTCATCAGGCAGAGAGGTGCATGTGACACAGTTTGGCCCGGAGCTGCATTTACTCTGATGGGAAATGAAAGCTGGATCAGAACTTCAGCTGAAACAACAATAAACAGCAGAAAAGTGATTTTAGAGATGTCATAATGATTCCCATGAACCAAATAAAGAGGTTCACTTCTTGTGTTGATACCTCAGGCAGTTGGAGAAGGGAAGGAGTGAGACACAAACCTGGTGTGCCTTTGCCACAGACCATTGCTCAGCCTTCCAGGAGCACAGGGAGGTCCTTCAGGAATGGAACTGCAGGACCTGGTGCCCTCAGGGCTCTGAAATGCCACCCAGACAAGAAGGGCACAGGTTGAGAGGACAAGTTCAGCCTGGAGAGAAGGTCCAGCAGCAGATCTGAGGTGTTTTCAGGCAGCTCCTGGAGACATCAGTGCAGACAGAGCCAGGCTGTTCTCAGGTTTCCACAGTGCCAGGGTAAGAGGGCACACAGACAACCTGCAGCACGAGAAGCTCCTCAGATGGGAGGAATGTTCTTTTTCCCATCACGTGAGTGCTCAAACACTGCCACAGGTTGCCCAGCAAGGCTGTGAGGTCTCCATCCTTGCAGATCCCCCTGAGTGGAGCAGGAGAGGCACTGAGCAGCCCTCTGGGACTGGAACTGCTCCAGATGAGAGGGGTGGTCTAGAGCACATTCAGAGTCTCACTTTCACCCACCCGTGTCTCCAGCTGGGCAAGTTCTCTCATGTGGAAAGGACTGACCCTTTGGGTGCAGAAGTACTGGTTGGAGGTTAACTTTGGTTTGCCTGTACTATTTTCCTTTTTTAAATACCCACTGTGTTCTGCAGAAATGATGTTTCGTGTAGCCACACCATACTAAGCTGACATTTCTTTACTTTCATTCAGAGATGGGCTGATTCCAATGAGATGAAGTTCAACAAGGTCAAGTGCAGGTCCTGCACTTGGACCACACCAACCCCCTGCAGCTCTGCAGGCTGGGCACAGAGTGGGTGGAGAGCAGCCAGGCAGAAAGGGACCTGGGGGGACTGAGGGACAGGAAGCTCAAGAGGAGCCAAGAGTGTGCCCAGGTGGCCAAGAAGGCCAATGGCATCCTGGCCTGGATCCAAAGTAGCGTGGCCAGCAGGCCCAGGGCAGTGAGCCTTCCCCTGGACTCTGCCTTGGGGAGGCCACACCTTGAGTGTTGTGTTGAGTTCTGGGCCCCTGAGTTGAGGCAAGAGATTGAGGGGCTGGAGCGGGGCCAGAGAAGAGCAACGAGGCTGGAGAAGGGAGTGGAGCACAAGTGCTGTGGGGAGAGGCTGAGGGAGCTGGGGGTGTTTGTGCTGGAGAAGAGGAGGCTGAGAGGTGACCTCAGCACTGTCTAGAAGTCCCTGAAGGGAAGTTGTGGCCAGGTGGGGGTTGGTCTCTTCTCCCAGGCACTCAGCAATAGGACAAGGGGGCACAGGGGGCTCAAGCTCTGCCAGGGCAAATTGAAGTTGGAGAGCAGAAAAAACTTCTTTGCAGAGAGAGTGCTCAGGCATTGGAATGGGCTGCCCAGAGAGGGGGTGGATTCCCCATCCCTGGAGGTTTTTCAAGTGAGCTTGGCCGTGGCACTGAGTGCCATGATGTGGTAAAGGGACTGGAGTTGGCCCAAGGGTTGGACTTGATGATCTGGGAGGTCTTTTCCAACCCAATCCATTATATAATTCCATGATTCAGATGTTCCTCAGAGAGGAACAGAGGGTTTGGTCTTCCTTCTGGTAAGACAAGGGGAAATGTCTCCAAGTTGTGCCAGGAGGGGGTCAGGTTGGATATTAGGGAACATTTCTTCATTGTAAGAGTGTTTAAGCAGTGAAAGGGGATGCTCAGGGGGATAGTGGAGTCACCATCACTGAAAGTGTTCAAAAAATGAGTAGACATGGCACTTGTCAATATGGTTTAGTGACCATGGTGGTACTTGGTCAAACCTGGACTGGATGAACCTTCCGATCTTTTCCAACCTTAATGACTCAATGCCTCATAGCATTAAGAAGAATTTTCATTCTTAGTTTGGTATTAAAACAATATTCTATTGCTTAACAATTCTCGTGGCTCTACAGAGCTCACAGAAAAGCAAAGGATGTTTTTGTAATGCTGTTAAACATTATTCATATGGTTTCTTTCCACTTCTGTGAAGTCAAATGTAAATGTTCCATCATTTATTTAATTGTAATTTAAAAAAGAAACTGATTTCAAAGTCCAGAATCCAGTGCATGATGATACACGAGTTTCATTCCCTCATATGTGGTTTCACCCAAGAGTCAGCCCCGCTAATTATTAACAAAGGATTTCTCAAGTTAATCATCTTCTTAGAAGACTTTTGGGACCTTAACCGGTGTTTACTGCAGGGCCTTTTGAAATGCAAATCGCTTATGCAAACTTCACAAAGCCCCAAACTCGATTTGGATTCATTTGTAAGTAGTTAAAGATCAAAGTCACTCCAGCTCAGAAGGAAGATACAAAGGCTTTTTTTTTTTTTTTTTTTTTTTTTTTTTACCAAAATTGCTGGTTTATTTTCCCCACAAACTTCTGCAGAAGTGTTTGCTCTCCTACTTTTTGGTACCTGCAAGCAGAAGCCAGAAATCCTCGTGGCTGTTTGTCTGAAGATGAATGAATTGTAAGATATTGAAGAGTCTGAACTTACACAAAGTCAGGAGGAACTGCAGATGCACTGAAATGCACCAAGCCATTTTTTTTTTCCAGATCTCTATTTGAAATTATTACACCAGTTCCTAACATTGCAGAAATTATTCCAGACTGGGAGCTCTGGATGAATTAATTTCAACACACCACCCATGTTATGGTCATAAATAGAATGATTTGGTTGTTGGTACATTGATTTTTCAGCTTCTTTTTTCACTCTTTACACTGAATAGTAATAGCTATAAAGTTCCACATATATACATTATTTCAAATACTGGAAAAAACAGCTTTATTTGTAACTGTTGTAACACACAGTGTGCCTCCTGCTGGACCTGAAAGAATGGTTTGGGTTGAAGGGACCTAAAAGCTCATCCAGTGCCACCCCTGCCATGGGCAGGGACACTTTCCACCAGCCCAGGTTGCTCCAAGCCTTGTCCAACCTGGTCTGGGACGCTCCCAGGGATGGGGCAGCCACAGCTTCTCTGGGCAATATGACAGAATCATAGAATTAAGGTTGAAAAACNTTCTCCAGGCTGAGCCCCCCCAGCTCCCTCAGCTGGGAATTTCTCCAAGCAGGGCATTCCATGAGCAGGGACCTCATGGGCAGTGCCTTGGCCACCACCAGGTACCACCAGAAACTCTGATTTCCCAATGCCTGAGCCACCTGGAATTCCTGCCTTGAGCCCCAAAGTATTAAATCTCCTTCAGGTACAATATTTCTTCCCAAACCCCATTACATAGAAGCTGCTCATGTCCTGAAGGTTGAAACACTATTTGCTTTTCCAAGACATGTGTTTGTTTATTTATCAAGGCAGAGAAAATCAGTCTTTGTTCAGTCTTTGCTGTGGATCACTCTAATTATGCCATTGATTTTTAAATTCCACAGAGCTCTTGGCCTCACTGCTACCTGACAGTCTGGAAAGGAGCACTAAGTTAGGATGAGTAGCACACTTCTGGCCATTTTTTATATACCATTTCCCACCAATCCCAGAGAAAGGGCCTTTTTCCCTCTCTGCCACGTCCTTGACAACAAGGTTAAGTAGATAACCCACTGGTTTGAAGCACTCTTGGCTGTTTCCTGGGGGAAATGAGCACCTGCTGCTGCCAAATTTATCTCCTTGGCCACCTCGTGGTGAAGCTGTTCCATGTTGTCATGTTCAAGCAGTCACCCTGGATTTAGGAAGCTGTGCATTAATCCCGGCTTTAACTAACAGAATTTTCCTTGCTCTCTTTCCCCTGTTCTCTACAAAAATAATGTCAGTGTTCATCTCCACTGCACAGCTTTGTCTATCCTTCATTTATCAGGTATGAATTATTCCCTTTATATTAATTATTTTATCAATACACTAGAAAATGTACTGGCATTTTTTTCCCCACATTGACCAATGAATTTTAAATTCTGCCAAGGGAATGTCCATCAGTTCCACTATATCCAACATACTCAGTGATAACTACACTTTAAAATATTATATTTATCTCCAAGAAGCTTTCTGGCTCTCCATAAGGGTGCATTTTATTCATTTCCATAGTCAGCAAAAATTAAGCTGTAAAAGAGAACAGTTTATTTCTTGTTTTGAAAGAACTCTTGACACTTGCTTTTCTCCCAGGATCAATTTTTAGTGCTGGGATTACAATGACATGTAAACTATTTTCCATGAGACAGTTTTCTAAAGAAAGAAATCTGATCTGAAAAAAAAAACAAGGGGTTCTCAGTACTGAGGTTGTTTTCTGGGTTTGTATTTTAATAGGCAAATAAATAAATGCAAATATAGAATAAAAAAGTAGATACATTAAAATTGGATCTTGGCTAAGGAATACTCTTGAAAACAACCTTGCACTTCTGATTGTTTCATTTCCACACATCAAATAGAATCTAAGTGCAGAAATGCCTTTATATTGCATTCATTATATTCATAATATTGTAACTGATGTTCCAAAAATCAAACCCAGGGATGTCCAGTTTGCAAACTGGGATGTGCTGTCGTGTCTCCAGAGTTTACAGCAGATTCTTTGGCTTTGATTTGCTGAATATTTGTGTTTTCTCTCTGCTTCCCAGGTCAAGTTTGATTAAATGTTTCTTTCTATGAGTTCAGCTCTGAAGAAAGGCATGGAATTAAAGCATAAGATAATGAATAATCAATAAATAGGGTCAGATTCTCTCCCCCTAGTGATCTGTGTAGAACCATCTCAGTGCTCACCCACTGCCTCTCTTCTATATTATTTCTAATTTGATAAGATAATATGAGTAGAAAGCTCCATTACATTAGTTTGTGATGATTACTGGAAGTTCTTCTATGGCCAACCATGTGGCAAAAGCAGCAAGGACCTCAACAACCTGCATTTAACCTAAAAAAGTCTTCATATTTTCTGCAGCAATTCCTTGTAATTCCCTTCATCTTTTTTTACAGAGTCATCATTTTAGCAAGTGAAACTTTTGGGTTCATGCAACCGCCTGAGTTAATTTAATTTATGCATGCAAATATGCTAAGGGAGAGTTCCTGAAGGCCAACATTTGTCTGATGAGGCTTATCTTCCTCTCTTCCCTCTGCAGTAATGGAGAGGATTAATCAGGCTCATCACCTTCTTGATTGCTCTAACTTGGGTTCTGTTCTGAGTGAGTCTCTGCAGGAGATTTGAAGTTGCTGAATATCCCATGCAATGGGTGAATTAAAGCCTTTTTTCCCCATGTTTCCGTGTTGACTCACTGCATGGCCATGGACACTAAGAGAGATATTTGATTTTTGGAAATATATGTGTTCATCTACAAATATACAACTGGAAATAACTGATCCAAGTTGTGTGAGTTAAAGGGAAGGGATGGAGGAAGTTGAAACTGCTCCATTCTGGAACACCAGATTCCAAGGAATGTAAAATAGCAATTAGTAACAAATAGCCTTATAGAATCATAGAATGGATTGGATTGGAAAAGACCTCCGAGATGATCAAGTCCAACCCTTGGGCCAACTCCAGTCCCTTTACCACATCATGGCACTCAGTGCCACGGCCAAGCTCAGGTTAAAAACCTCCAGGGATGGGGAATCCACCCCCTCTCTGGGCAGCCCATTCCAATGCCTGAGCACTCTCTCTGCAAAGAAGTTTTTTCTGCTCTCCAACTTCAATTTGCCCTGGCAGAGCTTGAGCCCGTGCCCCCTTGTCCTATTGCTGAGTGCCTGGGAGAAGAGACCAACCCCCACCTGGCCAGAACTTCCCTTCAGGCAGTTCCAGACAGTGCTGAGGTCACCTCTCAGCCTCCTCTTCTCCAGGCTTTGTTAAATGGGAAAATATATTGGTTTCTCCTGATAAAAATCCTTTCCTAGAATCCCAGATTCCCAGAGTGGGTTGGGTTGGAGGGACATGAGAGCTCCTCCTGCCCCACCCCTGCCCTGGGCAGGGACACCTTCCACCACCCCAGGCTGTTCCAGCAGTTTTCCAGGACATTTGTGTGATTCAGCATCACAAAGTGATGGAAGAGCCCAGATTTTTACAGATAATCAGCCATTCAGGGGTGAAACAGAAATTGTTATCTACCTTGGATAAAAAGCAAACTATTTTTCACAGAACATCCTTTTTTCCTGTGGTTTATTCTGTCTGGTTGGGCCCCTTTTCCCTCCCTATTGTGTAATTTCTTTTATATACCAAATCAATGAAGGTGAGCAGAGAAGGAAGGAAAGAAAATATGGGACTGGAGAGGGAGAAAGGTCTTGGAAATCACTGAAGAGCATCACTGGAAGGGTGAGAAAGTTCTTGAATGTGAGTCTTAGGGGGAAGCAGGAGATGCAGGAGAATTAAATATTCTGAGTACAAAACCAGCAGTAAAAGGGGCAGTTACAGGACAGCTGCAAATGTTGAAGAAATACAACCAAGTGGTGTCTTCAGAATAAATCCCTATAGAAAATCAAAAGAAACAATTCCAGTTTCAAATACACAGGATAAAAACATTTAGGGAATGTGTCACATGTCCACAAATTACCATAACCCTCCCAAAGCTCAGGTATTTTCACTTCACAGCCTCAATAAAGCAGGAAGGGAGAACAGAATACAGTGTGCAGAATTGCTTAGTCCTTTCATTACCTTATTCTATGGTTTTCCTTCTTAAGATAATGTGTATTTCTAACAAATAAATCTCTATAAATCTGAACAGGCATTATTCCTTCCAGATGATGCTTCATATGGACAGAGTTCTAGATTTTACACAGCCAGAACAGGGGATTTATAATTCTGATGCCATTTGCATTTCTGGGGTACAAAATCTTGTACACAGAACTATAAACCAAAGAGATTAGGGAGGCGGAAAAAAACCCAAACCAGTATTAACTCTGCTTTTTCTTTTTCCTTCTGCTGAGAACTTCAAAACACTTCCTCAGCCTTCCAAACAACCATCCATTACTTGATTATCCTCCCTAGCTGAGCTTCCTCTTTCCCAGGAATGAGTTTATTTTGCTTATCTTTTCCTTGGTTGTGTTTATCTGTCACGTTTTTAGGAGATTGTCAGTGATCTGAGGAACTTTCAAGTAATTTAATCACGTGTTNTTTTTCAACTGAGCTTGGCCGTGGCCCTGAGTGCCATGATGTGGTAAAGGGACCGGAGTTGGCCCAAGGTTTGGACTTGATGATCTTGGAGGTCTTTTCCAATCCAATCCATTCTATGATTCTATGATTGGGCTTTTACAGCCCCCAGTGCCCCACAGCAGTGAGATGTGCCCAGGCTGTGCCAGCCCAGCAGCTTCAGCTCAGGTTCCAGCACTGGCACCTGCTGGCTCCTTTGGCAGGAGCTCAGGAAAGGCTGGCCATGCCACAGGGTTGAACTTTGGGCTGGGTCAGCACCCTCAGCCCCAAAGGCAGCAGGACCCTTCCCATCCCACCCATCCCTTGGGAAACAGGGAATTGGTGGAGTTGTTTTACGCCCCTTAACAGAACATCCTGCAGCACTGGGGCTGGAGGGGAGACGATCATGCCAAGCAGTTCACAAGAGGAAATGCTCTGGAAGATGTGAAGTGCTTCAGCATTTTAAGAAGAGAATCCTACTTGAAGTGCAGCCACATGTGCACCAGCACTGACTGTTGCGTGTGATCACCTATAAAAGTCACAGGAGAAGTTGATTTAGTGACTACAAATTCTCCCGCCCTAAGGTCTGTGCCTTTCCATAAGGGAAAATAAGGAAATCATGAACATTCTTACATTGATTTTTAAGCTTCAGCATCAATCCTGAATTTTTTGTTTGTTTCTTTTTCTGGGAATTTTTTGCACACATTGCTAAAGGAAGGTAGAAGAGAAAACTTGATCAGATGCCTCTTCTAAAGACTTTTTAGAGCAATTCACCTGTCAAGTGTGAGAGACAGGTGAGAAAGGAAATTGCTTCTATTCTATGGAAGGTTTCTTATTTTAGAAGAGGGGGAAAATGTAGTTATGAGTCACCTTAGGTGCAGACAATTATGTTCCATGGAGACTGGGCAACAGTTTTCAACCTTTGCCATCCCTAAAACGTTGCAGCAGACTCCAGCAGGGTGAAATTAAGCACAGGGGTGTCACAAAAATGTGGAGCTCTCACATCAATAACCTTTTATACCTTTTCACTGTAAACCCTTTCCATTGGCAGACTATAATGGGATGCTTTTTCCAGATTATCTGATTGGCACTTCCTGAACCAGCACTGGAATGAGGTGCTCTGCACACCTTTGTGAGGGCATCACCCAGGGGTTTGCAGGACAGCCTCAGCAAGAAGGGCTGAAGAGTCCAAAAGCCCATGCCAAGGGCGGTGTCCCAGTCCAGAGAGGAGCACATTGGTGCTTATCCACATCACCAAAGTCTGAGCCATAACTTTGCTCTTGGAGTTGGGAAGTTATTGTTTCCACACTGTATGTCTGAGGCATTGCATGCACCACGAGAAAAATGCACTTTTATGTTGCCTCCCCATTTAATGCTTTGATGTTTGTTTAGCAGGTTGAAAGAACGAGGGAAAACAGGAAAACAAAAGATCCTATAAATCTTTAGCAATCCCTAAGTTTTTAGGGTTTTTTCCCTTTTGCTACAAAGGAGAACATTCATAATAGAACTGTTAAAAGAGGCCTTTAAAGCTTTATGTTTTTGCCTAAGTTGAATAAAACAAAGCCACTGAATATCTCTAGCAGGCTGTAAAGGAGGAAGCAGTTTTGTGTCAGTCGACGATAAACTATTTATTTAAAAGCTTAAAAGGAAATAAAACAGCCCGAAACCCATGGAAGAGCTTCAGTGGGAAACAAAGAGAGCTGCTGCCTGTTCAAAATTAGCCTCACACTGGGAGCAAATCCCCCAGGACAGGAGCTGAATATGGGCCACACTTCATATGAAACCAGGTGTGTGTGCAAGGCCAGGTGTGGATATTTTAATTTGGGATTAGAGGTTCATTATGGGTTGGCTACAAAGGAGGTTTGCCCTTAAGCCAAGTATGCAAGAGAAGGACTCAAGGAAAGACCAGCCCCAAATGGCTAATTGGCCAGGAATTCAGGGGGGTTATTTAGCTGCAAATGCTGCTCTGAGGAGACACTGATGAGATTTCATTCTTTTGTGATCACAAAGCAGTGATGGAGTGAGCAGGCACTGACAGTGTGTTCCTGCAAATAAAGGAGACACTCTGCACCAAATCCATTCCATAGCCAATGTCAACATTTCAGCCCGAAGCTGGAATTTGCATGACAATGGAGAGCAAGGAGCTTTCAGCAGCAGCGAAATAAGGGCCCCCTCAAAGACATCCCCCTGCCCACACACAGACTCTGCTCTACTTGATGAGATCCCTTCTCTAGTCCCTTTATGGCTCATTATGGCTCCCTGGAACTGCTCACATGTTCCTTTCAGACTGGAAAACAAGGCAAAGCAACCTTAATGTCATATAATCACAGAATCATAAAATGGCCTGGGTTGGAAGGGACCTGAAAGATCATCTCATCCCACCCCCTGCCATGGGCAGGGACACCTTCCACCAGCACAGGTTGCTCCAAGCCCTGTCCAACCTGGCCTTGGACACTTCCAGAGATGGGGCAGCCACAGGGCCTGCTTCTGTTCCTGCTGAGTGCTTGAGTTTTTAGCCAGAGTGGAAGCAAATTTTGGAAGAGTGCATGAAGTTGCATGGAAAATACCTGTATGGGATTGAATCGTAGAATGCTGAAGGTTGGGAAGATCTCCAAGATCAAGTCCTCCCTTTGACTGAATACCACCATTCCAAGTGATCCTCTTCAGCAACTGAATCCATTACTTATGTGCATGAATGTTTAATGGGGATTGAGGGAGGTGTGGGATTCATTGTGGTCTAACTTGATGATCTTGAAGGTCTTTTCCAGCCTTCACGATTCTGTGAGTCTATGATTCAAACATGCTGATGGATGGACTTTTTGCCAGCAGGTTCTCTGGCAGATTGGCTCTCCCCAGTCCTGCAGCAGCTGGCACAGAGCCACCTTAAGAGCATAAACACGGCCCGGTGCTGAGTTGCCCCAGCGGCAGAATGTGATTGATTCCCATTCATCTCAGTGGAAGCAACTGATTTGCTAATTAGTTCCTCCTTTCAGCACATTTGGGCAGGAATTGGTGGGGATGTGCTTCTTGGGAATAGGTTTCAATGGATTGGCTTCAATTATTCAGCACTGTTGCTCACAGAGAGGTGGAAGGAGCTTTTCTTTAAGACAGTATTTTCTCCACCTAAGCCTGAATGCTGAGTCTGTTTGCTGAGACACTCCCGATTAATAGATTGTCCTTTATGTTTCCCATGTATTATCAATTAAATCAGAGATAAACCCCAGCCCTGTGTACATGAGAGGTCCTTATTTTGCTAGGGGTCATATAGAATCATAGAATGGGTTGGGTTGGAAGGGACCTCAAAGCCCAACCAATGCCATCCCCTGCTATGGGCAGGGACACCTCCCACCAGCCCAAGCCCTGTCCAACTGTCATGGGTTCACTTAAGTGGGCCTAAATTTGAGTTTTTGACATTCAGACCAGGCCTGAAGCTGTCAGCTGACTTGAGCTGAGTTGAGCTACCAGCTGACTGCTTCTAGCCAGTAGTATTGTATTCTATACTATATTACAACATCATTTCTCCTGGGAAGTAGAATCAGTGTGGAAGTGGGTTGGTCAGTCACCCCACAGCTTCCTTGGGGGAGGACGCAGGATGCTGTCCCAGAGAAGATGGAGAGGGCCTGGCCCACCACTGGCTCTTGGGGAAGTAAAATATGTTTCTCTGGCTCTCTCCTCTCTGCTCGGGTTCTGTTTCTCTGGGGACTGAGTCCTCTGGGGCGAATTGGAGTCTAATTGTGGGTTTGTGTGTTTGCTGAGGGGTGGAAAAGTTGTGTCATGCTGTATTCTAGCTTGTCTAAGTGTGTAAATTATTCTAATCCTTTTCCTTTTCTGTAAAATACATGTGATGTTGGTATAAATGTAGTTTGAAGGTTTTTCCCCCCCCTTCCCTCTCTCCTTTCCTCCCTTTACTGGCTGGGTGGGGGGAGAGGCTCTAACTCTGTGCTTGGAGGGTTGGCGGTTTGCCAGCTCAAACCAAGACACCAACCTGGCCTGGGACACTCCCAGGGATGGGGCAGCCACAGCTTCTCTGGGTAGAGTAGAAATTATCACAGTCAATGCCCAGCAGAAAGTGGAACTGGAAGAGTCATTTGTCTTTGCCACATCCCAGTAGCCAGACTGGAAGGATTAGATCAAACTGACACCATCATCTGTCATGGGAGCACTGAAAAAAAAATAACATCTACTGATGATAATGAGAAGGAAAATCAGGAAGATCATCACACGTGGGCTGTTCCAGGAGCACAAGGTGAGCAGAGCTGGCTCAAAGCCAAAGCTTTCCAGGAGTGGTTTTGATGACAGAGCAGTTGTGGCACAAAATTGGACTGAGACAACAGAACAGATGATAAGACAGAACTTTCCCGTAGGAAAGGTGAGCTCCTAAGAGCCCCCTGAAGGGACAGAGACAGGGGAGCACCTTGTGCAGGGGAAATTCAAAGAGGGGAACCACCAGGTAGAATTGCCCATTACTAAACAAGCAACCAAAATTTGTATTTTTTTTTTATTTTGACACTTCAAATTATTTCTTAGCTTCTGTCTAATTGTATAATTGCTTCTTAATTATCACAAGTAGACCTGGGTGGGCAAACAGAATTAAGTGTAGGTTTGGGACATCAATAAAGATATACATAAAACATTAACAGAACTCAAAAAGACAGACAAATAATATTAATTGTGACTTTCTTAGAAGAGAACTGAGCAAACTTTTTTCCTGTTTCGCTGGTTTCACTGTCTGAGTGTCTGGAGTTGTATTTTCAAAGGACCATGAATGCAAAATTAACAGCTGCATTCTGAGCTGCCTTAAGTTTATGGATAATTCTCAGTCATTCAAGTCTTGTGACAGCTGCCGATGACTGAATTAAGAGGCAGCTTGGCAAGTGGGTTATTTGATAAACTGCTCTGAGAAACACCTCTCTCCAGCTGGGGGGAAAAATTTCACTGAATAAACACCTGAAAAAAATTATGATTAAATAGAGGAGCATCTGAAGCTTTTGGGGGATAAGGATTAAACAGCTTTTTTCTGAGGTAGCAGCGACCTCATATCTCCTGTCATTAGTAAAACATGGTATATAAAATAAAAATACTGGTCAAATAGTAACAAACATTTAGCAAAGGGTTCTGAACTAAGGATGATTTTAGCCTAAAACATTTAGAAGGAAATACTTGTAAAGCAATAACACTTTCCTACCTTTCCTGCCAAACATATAAAAGTGATAACACTATGGGAAAATAATTATTCTAAAATACTTGTAACACAAATAAAACCACTGGAGCAGAACCTTATCTACTGGAAATAGGAATGATTTGCATAAATCAATTATTTCCCCAAGCCAAGTGTTCTGCTCTTTCTAAGTGAGAGATCATTCCTTCATCTTCCAGATAATGAAAGATTGAAAGTCAAAAGGAAAAGCAGGTACGAATGGAGCATAAAAATCTCTGTTAAATGTTTGGGTGGGCAAATGAGTGTGGTTGAGGTTATGATCTGATATTAGTGACAGTATTTGATGATGGTATTCTGCCAGACAAAATCTCATTTGTTGGTGAAAACACAAATATAACTGCTCATTTAATTAAGGGAACCTTTTTTTTACAACTAGATTAAAGTATAATATTTATCCACAGCAAACTCCAGCAGGGATCAAATTCCTGTGATATCAGAGATCCATTTGACCAAGTCAAATGGCTGGAAGGTCGGGCCCAGAGAGTGCTGGTGAATGGAGCTGTGTACAGCTGGGGGCTGGTCACCAGTGGTGTTCCCCAGGGGTCTGTGTTGGGTCCAGTCCTGTTTAACATCTTTAGTGATGGTTTAGATGAGGGGATTGAGTCCATCAGCAGCAAATTTGCAGATGACACCAAGTTGGGAGGGAGTGTCGA
>VWZD01010389.1:10346-43470 GCA_013396695.1 Sakesphorus luctuosus | reverse complement strand
AGTTCTGGGCCCCTCAGTTGAGGCAAGAGATTGAGGGGCTGGAGCGGGGCCAGAGAAGAGCAAGGAGGCTGGAGAAGGGAGTGGAGCACAAGTGCTGTGGGGAGAGGCTGAGGGAGCTGGGGGTGTTTGTGCTGGAGAAGAGGAGGCTGAGAGGTGACCTCAGCACTGTCTGGAACTGCCTGAAGGGAAGTTGTGGCCAGGTGGGGGTTGGTCTCTTCTCCCAGGCACTCAGCAATAGGACAAGGGGGCACGGGGGGCTCAAGCTCTGCCAGGGGAAATTGAAGTTGGAGAGCAGAAAAAACTTCTTTGCAGAGAGAGTGCTGAGGCATTGGAATGGGCTGCCCAGAGAGGGGGTGGATTCCCCATCCCTGGAGGTTTTTCAAGTGAGCTTGGCCGTGGCACTGAGTGCCATGATGTGGTAAAGGGACTGGAGTTGGCCCAAGGGTTGGACTTGATGATCTCGGAGATCTTTTCCAACCCAATCGATTCTATTCTAAGTCTGTGCCATCCTATGGCTTGTGAAATATTCAGTTACTGAATTCCAGCCTCTTATGAGCTCATCTTTGAGCAACTCTTCCATGAAGACCTACATGACAAGTGCAGCTGTGTGGGGAATTGTTCTGCTCTTGGGAATATTTCAGGAGAACAGTCATTCAAAATCCATGTAATGTCATCTGGGCGTTGCATTCCAAGGAAAGGGCAAAAATCTACTAGGACAAGGGGAAATAACCTCAAGTTGTGCCAGGGCAGGTTCAGGCTGGATATTGGGGAAAGTTTCTTCACTGAAAGAGTGGTCAAGAACTGGCCTAGGGTGTCCAGGGCAGTGGTGGAGTCGCCATCACTGCAGGTGTTCAAAAATGTGTGGATGTGGAATTTGGGATGTGGTTTAGTGGCCATAGTGGGATTCAGTCAAAGGTTGGACTTGATGACCTTGGAGGTCTTTTCCAACCTTAGTGATTCTGTGATTCTGTGGAAAGACAACATTAGTAGAGGTTATAGTGGATTTTCTAAAGAGAGCACAACAAAAGGAAAACATCAAAACAAAGCCAAATTTTGCTTTTGCGTTCTGAGTCAGAACCTGCTGAATTTCAGAGTGCACTTTGCCCAGGTCAGAGGGGAGGCTCATTCCTGCTCTGGATCTCAGCCTGCAGGGGCAAGGGCCAAGCCCACTCGCATGTTCATGTTGCTGCTGGAGGATCCACTCCTGCCAACACCGAGAGCTTCCAAAAGAAACCAGAAAAATCTTGTCTCAGTTTTGACAAGACCAAAATCCCTTTTCAAAACCAAACTTCCAGCTGTTCACTTTCCAGTGAGTCTGCTCTGCTCAAATCAGAACAGCTCATTTCCTCCCCGTGCTCCTGATGTTGGTGCATCCCAAAATGGACGGCTGGGAGGTGGAAAAAGCAAACCTGACATGGGAAAAAGAGGATTAATTTGCTGTAGGTTTACAGTAGGTTTCGAACGGGGAGCACTCAAATATTTAGGTCATGGGGAGGCCCTGGCACAGGATGCCCAGAGAACCTGTGGCTGCCCCTGGGAGTGTCCAAGGCCAGGCTGGACAGGGCTTGGAGCAACCTGAGCTGGTGGAAGGTGTCCCTGCCCATGGCAGGGGGTGGAATTAGCTGATCTTTCAGGTCCCTTCCAACCCAGCCCAGCCTGAGTTCCTGTGATTTTTCCAGCACCTTCGGGCAATGAGCAGATGGACTGTTCCCTACCAGTACTTTTACAGTTGAAAAAACAATGTATTTTAAGGTACACAAGAACTCCAGCAGTTGCCTACACTGAACTCTTAAACCTGCAGCAGAAAATGAATCTGTTAATGGTGAAGGAAAAGCTTCAAGACTCTGCTGGCTTTGGATATACATTCAGTTTTTAGTGCAACATGTATAAAAGTTTATGACCCTCCAAGCTTTATTTTTTATTTTATTTTATTTCCAGAGCCCCCAATTAAAGAGCTGTGATATTCTGGTGGTTTGATCCAGAAAATAGATAGTGTCTGCTGCTGACAGGCAGCAAATGATCCACCAGATGCTTGGAGTTGCAGCTAGAGAGCCCAGCCATGGTTTTAAAGTGAAGAATTAAAATCTCTCCCCTTCAGCAGCAAAGAAATGCCTCATTAGGGCTATAAAGGCAGAAGTGAAGGCTCATCATTGCTATAAATAGCACTCCACGTGGCTCCTCAGCTCAAGTCATGAATAGCCTCAGGAAGGACTGAGTTTCCAGGCTGATGGGTGTGGGGTTTGTGTCCAAGAACTGGGGCCTGGGGGTTGCTTGAAAATGTTTTTCCTGGTTTTCACCTTCTCCTAAACTCCCTCCCAAAAGCCAAAAAGGCTTTTTTTAAAAAAGTGAATATATTCCTGACTTACAAAAATGGGAGGCTCTTGAACAGAACCAAACCAGCAGTTCCCATGGTTGTATCTTCCTTCACTTATAAACCCCATTCTCTCCATCACACTTCTCTCCTGGTTGTGTTTGTCCCCACATGCCGCAATTTCAAGATCTCCTCTCCCAAACCCTGAGCTAAAATTACCTTGACAAACAATAGGGGAAAATTTCTTGAGGATTATTGCCTTTTTAAAAATAAAGTCTTCATTCACAATGAAATTGCCACTTTTGGGGGCCTAAAAGATCTCTTTTTCCCTTTGAGAGAGCTCTGTGGTGGATCAAGGAATTATCCTGAGCTGGAAGGGATCCCCTTTATGTAATGTTTTATTTTAATGCCAGTGCTTCCACATTTTTTAATATCCTGCACCACGATGCTCCTTTTCAAGGGCAATTACAAGAATAAATTCCACTTGCTTATTTAATTGGGAGTAATAACTTTTAATATATCCTAGTTGAAAAGGAATATTCTGAGTTTATTTGCCAGAATGCTATTTAAGTTCTTCCCAAGAGGGTGTTTTGATGCATGACATGTACATCTCCTCTGCAAAAAAAAAATGTGTTTCTACTACAACTTATTAAACTTACTACCCTGTTTATAAGATGATATTGCCCACCCTACAGAAAACCTAATTTCTCAAGTCCTTGAAAGTTCTCTTCAAGGCATTAAAAATCTCAAACATCTTTTTTAAAAGCTTTCCACAGCAAATATTTCCTTTTACTAAGAATCTGACTGCAATGTGGAATTATAAAGGAAATGACATATTTTTTATAGCCAAACATCCAGCCCCAATTAAACACCATAAATTAAGGCTGTTGAGCTCCAGGCTGACTAAATCAGGAAGGAAATAAATATGGTTAGGGAATCTTGAATAAGAAGTTTATATTACACATCTAACAACCTTTTCTATGGGAGGGATTGGATCATTTCTCCTCGTGAATCCCCTCAGTTCAGGAAGGACATTGAGGGGCTGGAGCGGGGCCAGAGAAGAGCAACAAGGCTGGAGAAGGGAGTGGAGCACAAGTGGTGTGGGGAGAGGCTGAGGGAGCTGGGGGTGTTTGTGCTGGAGAAGAGGAGGCTGAGAGGTGACCTCAGCACTGTCTGGAACTACCTGAAGGGAAGTTATGGCCAGGTGGGGGTTGGTCTCTTCTCCCAGGCACTCAGCAATAGGACAAGGGGGCATGGGCTCAAGCTCTGCCAGGGGAAATTGAAGTTGGAGAGCAGAAAAAACTTCTTTGCAGAGAGAGTGCTCAGGCATTGGAATGGGCTGCCCAGAGAGGGGGTGGATTCCCCATCCCTGGAGGTTTTTAAAGTGAGCTTGGCCGTGGCACTGAGTGCCATGATCTGGTAAAGGGACTGGAGCTGGCCCAAGGATTGGACTTGATGATCTGGGAGGTCTTTTCCAACCCGATCAATTCTATGATTCTATGATTCTATGAAGTGTAACACTGGCTTTTGCTGTCAATGATTATAATCTCCAGATTTTTGGGGTGCTATTTAGTTTATGAAGTCACTCATGAGGCTAAAGGTTACCAAAGATATGACCTACTGGAAGCTCCTTGGGAAAAGCTCAATTTAAGCATCCTAAAGGTTACAATCTAATTTCATATAGAAATATTTTAAGGATTTAGTGCCTGGATGGGCTGGATGCCATTAAAACCTCAGGTCTCAGGAGAAAAATCTTCACTCAGTGTCTGTGCATGTTCTGTGCCCAATTTCTAACAGAATCACAGACTCACAGACTATTCTGAGTTGGAAGGGACCCACAAGGATCATCGAGTCCAACTCTCAAGTCAGTGGCCCACACAGGGGATTGAACCCATGACCTTGGTATTATTACAACCAAGTTTTAACCAACTGAGCTAATTTATGATATTCAAAACTCAGGTCCCAGGAGAAAAGGCACCAATCAGTGGCTGTGCACATTCTGTGCCCAATTTATGATATTCAAAGGGCTTTCCAGTTTCCTTCAAACTGATCCAAATGTGAAGTGTTAGTATTAATTCAGGTCTCCCTTGGGTCAGAGGGAGTTTGGCCTGGCTAACAGTGGAGTTGAGAGAATTAAGGACTTTGGGATTGGACCTGTGCTGAGAGATTCCATGGATCAACCCTCTGAAAGGACAAATCGTTCCTGAGCTCTTTCTATGTGGTTTGGCCCAGGGTGTCTTTTCCTTTATAATGTCCAAGCCCACATTCAAGGCAAGAGAAATCTGGGAAGATGAAGTATTATTACAACCAAGTTTCCTCTGGACTTCAGTGCCCCTCAAGCTTGGGGGACAGGGAGATGTTGTAAGATATTATTATATTCAATTGCCATACCTTATACACTAAGGCTAAAAGAAGATTTCCCAGCCATCCCTTTCATTTCTGGGGCTTTTGCTGCTCCAAACAGTTTAAGAGCCAGCCCAAAACACCTCCAAGCCTTTCCCTGAAAGTCTTCCTCTTTGTTTTTTCTTTTTCTTTTTTTTTTTTTTTTTTTTTTTTTTTTTTTTTTTTTTTTTTTGTGAGAAGTGACAATTTATAACACTGGAGTGGGAATGATTTCTTGACTATGATGGAAAAGCCATCTACAGTTCTCAAAAGAGACATGATTAGCTGAAAAAAGCATTTAATGTTGCTGTAAAAAAATAAATCCCAAACAATTAATATTGTAAAGGAGGTGATGGAGTCCCAGCCCTGGAGGTGCCCAAGGCAGGACTGGCCGTGGCACTGAGTGCTCTGGGCTGGGGGTCAAGGTGGGCATCGGACACAGGGTGGGCTCCAGGGGCTGGGAGGGCTTTGCCAGCCTCAGGAATTCTGTCAGGGTTTCCACAGAAGAAATGGAAGAATTCCTAATTAAACCTCACTCTTCAGCATGTTTCTATATCCTACCTCACTAACAGACACTTTGCCAGTGATTTATGGCCGGCAAGTGCTACCTCAGAGCATATTTACCATCCATAATTATTTTTATGACATCCAGGGCTTTACCAGATTGGTAGGAACATTTGTTTTCTCTTTTGGAAAAAATGCCTGTGCTCACATAAACATTAAACAGATTCATCTTCACCAAATGACTTTAAATCCAGACTACTAGTGAACTCGAGAATATTGGAGAATTAACATTTTAGCAGGTAAACATTACCCTCCAAAGTTAGGAGAACACCAAACTATGTGAAAACTTACGGAGTTCTTTATTCCCAAAGGCTTTTTGTTTCCTAATATATCAACCTCATTACCATAGAAAGCCAGTGAAAATAAAGAAATATTTCATGTGGGAGAAGGACATAAACTGCTTCATCATTTGTGTTTATCAGCAAATATTAAAACCTACATATCAGGGACTATTATTGCCAATTTATGTCACTGTAACTTCTTTGAGAAGAACCTCCATAAGATTTCAACAGGGTAATGTATAGAAAGTGGGACATGGACTGTTTCTGATTTATTTTTCTTTTTTGTTCAACCATTCCATGCATGACCTGCATCCCAGTTTCCAGAACAGAAAACAAATAAGATAAATCAGCTGCAAAAGCTGATAATCTAAATGCCCTACAATCCAAACCCCTCTCCAGAAAGCAGGAATTCAACCAAGATTTCTTGAAAGCCAGTGAAGGAAAACTTCAACTCCTGTGTGAGGAGAGGCACCTGCTGATCCAGGGAGTGAGGAGAGCACAGCAGAGCCATCCCCCAGGCTGAGACAGAGTTAAATAAATCCATCCCAGGTTCTCCTGCTGTGCCTGCAAAGGCTCTGCCTGCAGGGTGCCAAAGCAGAGAGAGGCTTTTGGTCTCTGCCAAAAGCAACAGTGGATGGGATGGGTGTGAAGATCAGAACAAATCCAAAGGGAGTGGTCCTTCCCTAGGATTGTTTTCATCCTGCCAAATGAAAGGTTTCTAAAGTAGGTTAAGGACTTCCTGCATTAGAATTCCTGAGTTTTAATTCTGTCACTTAGTCCTGTTTCTCTGCTAAGAAGCTTCACAATTAAATTCTGTCTGAAGAGCCCCCTCCCTTTCTTGCTTTCAGAGCTGCTGTTTTCTGGTTTTCTTTGGTGTCCCCTGGTCCTGGTGAGGGGCTCACACGAGAGATGATGCAGAGAGCTGCTCTTCCCTGGGAAGGGTCTGGCCAAGGGGCTTCTCCTTAGGAATCCTCCATCTGCATCCTTCAGCTCCTCTGGGCTGGTGCAGAGGGATGGGCTCAGCAGCAGCCCTTAGGCTGGGATTGGAGCTCGTCCTCCTGCCATCCCCTCTTGGATCTCCTTAGGTTGGGATTGAAGATCATTCTCCTGCCATCCCCTCTCGAAGGTCCTTAGGCTGAGATTGAAGCTCATCCTCCTGCCACCCCCCCTGAGAGCTCCTTAGGCTGGGATTGAAGCTCATCCTCCTGCCACCCCCCCTGAGAGCTCCTTAGGCTGGGATTGAAGCTCATCCTCCTGCCACCCCCCCTGAGAGCTCCTTAGGCTGGGATTGAAGCTCATCCTCCTGCCACCCCCCCTGAGAGCTCCTTAGGCTGGGATTGAAGCTCATCCTCCTGCCACCCCCTCTTGGATATCCTTAGGTTGGGATTGCAACTCATCCTCCTGCCATCCCCTCTTGGAGCTCCTTAGGTTGGGATTGAAGCTCATCTTC
The DNA here is from genome assembly GCA_013396695.1 of Sakesphorus luctuosus. Lineage (NCBI taxonomy): Eukaryota > Metazoa > Chordata > Aves > Passeriformes > Thamnophilidae > Sakesphorus > Sakesphorus luctuosus. The sequence goes on along the minus strand of VWZD01010389.1, from coordinate 36,482 downwards.
CTGCCACCCCCTCTCGGAGCTCCTTAGGCTGAGATTCAATCTCATCCTCCTGCCACCCCCTCTTGGAGCTCCTTAGGCTGAGATTGAAGCTCATCCTCCTGCCATCCCCTCTTGGAGCTCCTTAGGCTGAGATTGAAGCTCATCCTCCTGCCATCCCCTCTTGGAGCTCCTTAGGCTGAGATTGAAGCTCATCCTCCTGCCATCCCCTCTTACAGCTCCTTGGTGGGACTGCAGAAGAGCTTTCTCCCAAGAGCCCCTTTCCAGGTCCCTTCCAACCCAAACCATTCCATGACTCTGTGAACACCTCTCAGTGCTCACAGAACTCCCAGTTAAGTCTTGGAAAAGAGACCAAAATCCAGGCATGGCATTCCCAAGTTATTGGGTTCATCTTGGATTTGTTAAGAAGCCTAATGATGGTTTGATCCTCACTCCTCTAATAATTATTCTAATATTTCAGTTTCTGTTTCTGACAATGACTGAGCACAGCGCTGATGCTTTTCATGGAATTATCCACTACAGGCCAAAGACCACAATTGTATAAAAATGGATCAGAAAATTTAACAGGCAAAACATGAAGGGCCAAGTTGGACTTGGGCTTTGGAGAGATTGGGGAGCAATTCCACATAAATACGGAATGATTCCTATTTTTCCAAGAGAATAGAAACTGTTTAAAATCTGGACATAATATAATTACCTGATAGTTAATAATCATTTATTCCACCTATAAGACAAGCAGTAATCTTTCATAACAATTTTATGAACTAACAAGCATACAGAAAAGTGTAAAAAAATGGAATTTGATAACAAGTTGTATCGACAGGTCCTAAAATCAAAATTAGCCATGGAGAACCATTTCAAATCAGTTTATAATGGCACAACTCAGCTCCAGGTTTGGTGGAGGCTGAAAGCTGCACTTCTTTCAGACAAATCTGTTTTATCCACTGATGGGGAACAGTTTGGATAGAAAAGCAATTCCAGCTTGCAGGCCACAAAATAGATAGAATTAGAGAAATGTGCTCGAGTAGAAAAAGACAAAGGAAACAAATGCATGAACAGATTAGAAGGAATTTGTTTTGAAGGCTACAATGAGTATTTTCTCAGTTTTCATTGGAATTGTATTTATTTGTTTTTATTAAATGGTAATCCCTTGGATCTGACAATATCTGGAGATGCAATCCAGTAATGGAAAATTAAAATGTGCAGTTTCAGCTACAGGGTCTTCAATAATGGAACTACCCAAGCAAAACTTGCCTTTATTGAGAGTTTCACCAGCAGATGGTCTCTGACCAGAATGGAAACCTACTGAACTAAGAAACTTTTGGGCTGCTGATCATCATCTTTTTTTTCTTTTTTTTTTTCTATTTTTTTTTTCCTACTCATGTCCCACCTTCAAGTTTCATTGAATTTCTAGAGGTGTTTTTTCCTTCCTGGTCACCACAGAAGACAAGGAATATGTAACAGATATTGTCATTTATTTTATGTAACTATTTTCATGCTCTTTGCCTGGCCATTAAACAACCACACAGACTGCACACAGATTCCAAAAAAACAGGTTTAATCTGAGTGTTGATTTAAGACAATATTTTCACGTGCTGAAATAAACAGGCCCATCAACCTCAAACCTTCTGCTTGAAGGTGATGTCTTGGTCACAGTCACAGTGTGTTTGGAACCAAGTGGGATGGAGATGTTGAGAAGGATAATGATTTCCTGGTAAGCTGAGGGGGAAAATTTCTCCTGTTCTATGTACTTAAAATTACCAACTATGAACCCAATGAACTGATGTTTGAAGGGCTGGAGACACAGGCAGAGTAATGCTGAGTAACACTCAAAAGAAAACAACATTTTTTCCCCTGAATCTTTATTTAAAACTAAACTCAACATGAGCCAACAGTGTGCCCAGGTGGCCAAGAAGGCCAATGGCATCCTGGCCTGGATCCAAAGTAGCGTGGCCAGCAGGCCCAGGGCAGTGAGCCTTCCCCTGGACTCTGCCTTGGGGAGGCCACACCTTGAGTGTTGTGTTCAGTTCTCGGTCCCTCAGTNGGATTCACCATCCCTGGAGATTTTTACACGCAGATTGGATGTGGCACTGAGTGCCATGGTCTAGTTAATGGACTGGAGTTGGCCCAAGGGTTGGACTTGAGGATCTCGGAGGTCTTTTCCAACCCGATTGATTCTATGATTCTATGACCCTCAAGGTCCCTGTTTTTCATGGTGGGCACTGGAATCCACCCCAGCCCATATTAAATGGGAGCACAAGGACAGACACACAGCCAAAACCTCAGGTGATGCTCCTTTCCAAAGAAGTAACACTATGTCAAACAAAAATTTTTCATGTGCCATTTCCTGCCTTTTTTTTTTTTTCTCTCAGAGAAACAGCTTTTATTTACATGAACCTTAATTTACTGGAAATGGAAATTTGATAACAGCACTTGAGGCTGAACAGTGATCTGGAGCTTGCAATAAAACTTGGAGTAAAGTTGTGTAATTAAAGCTAAAGTGGGAACATGAACCAAATCTATGCATATATCTCCATGTATATGATTAGACACCATGTCCATTGTTACCTTGTAGACATATGAGCTCCCAAAATGAAATATAAATAAAAATATAGAGGCTGTCTCACCGAATGAGGGAGGGAATTAAATCTTCATAGCAGGATTTACAGGGGAAGCATTGAAATCAATCTCTTTAAAAGACATTTTAAGGACATAAACAAGTGTTGTATATACCCAGAGCAAAATGAAATGTAAAAATGTATTGCCTCTGAGGCAGAACAAGAGAGTTCCTCGCAGTGAACAATATTGCAGAGTCGCAGCATGGGCTTGGAATTCTATTTCAGGGAAGAAGCTCTGCAAAAGAAAAACACATTAATAATAAGCTTCTGCCTGTGATAATGGAAGTTTGGAAATCCTTGATTTTAGTGTGCCATGTAAGTGAGGAAAATCTTTATGGGCTTTTTTTTTTTCCTTCTCTTTTTTCTTTTATTTAGCTTTGTAGAGAACAACCAAAAAAAAAAAAATAAAAAGATGCAAGTTTGCTTCTCAGGAAATATTTCTTTCGTATTCTCCTTTTCCTCTCCTGCAACCCCTTACATGGTAGCAGGCAATGCGTAGCTTCACTTAAGCAAAGAGGGAGAGGAGCAGCAAATCCTTTTTCATGTGATTCCCATGTGGACAATCTGAGTCTGTATCAGATGAAAGCATCATAAACAATATGCTGGAGAGCAGCCAGGCAGAAAGGGACCTGGGGGGACTGAGGGACAGGAAGCTCAACAGGAGCCAAGAGTGTGCCCAGGTGGCCAAGAAGGCCAATGGCATCCTGGCCTGGATCCAAAGTAGCGTGGCCAGCAGGCCCAGGGCAGTGAGCCTTCCCCTGGACTCTGCCTTGGGGAGGCCACACCTTGAGTGTTGTGTTGAGTTCTGGGCCCCTCAGTTGAGGCAAGAGATTGAGGGGCTGGAGCGGGGCCAGAGAAGAGCAACGAGGCTGGAGAAGGGAGTGGAGCACAAGTGCTGTGGGGAGAGGCTGAGGGAGCTGGGGGTGTTTGTNGGAGGTCTTTTCCAACCCAATCCATTCTTTGATTCTATGATTCTAATATGACAGCACAGGACTGCAGCAGATTTCCATAAAGCCTTGAAATCATTTGCCTTTTGTTTCCCATATGGTTATACAAGTCTGGTATAACCCTTTGTCCTGCCAGTGGAGGGTGTTCCACTCAGAACTCTTTTCCCCCCTCAAACTGGGCAGAATCATCAGCACTTGGATGAACTGAAATCCAGATGAGTTTTTTTGGAACAAACACACCCTCTGAGACTTCACAACCCCCAGAGATTTAGTCATCTTGGAAAAGGACCTGAGAAACGTCAAATGAGAATTCTTCCAATTGCTTTTCACAGGGCAAGAGGGCACGGCCTCAGACTGTGCCAGGGCAGGGGCAGGTGGCACGGCAGGAGGAATTCCCTCCTGGAAAGAGTGGGCAGGCACTGGAAGGGACTGCCTAGGGAGGGTTGGAGTGCCCAGCCCTGGAGGTGCCCAAGGTATGACTGGCTGTGGCACTGAGTGCTCTGGGCTAGGGGCAAGGTGGGCATGGAGGGCTTTGCCAGCCTCAATGATTCCGTGATTTGATTCTGTTTTTCTGAGATCCTTTATTTTCCCCCCAGGATGGACGGCTTGAGTAAAGTGCTTATTTTCCTCCTTTCCTACTGGCAGCTTTTCTGGTGTGCAAAGACAATGAAGGAGAGGAATTAGAACTCGGGGAAGAAGAGCTGAACACACACAACCATGCAGGAACTTCCCACTGTGCCACATTATCTCGGTGCCACACAGCAGATGCAGATATTGCTTTAATATCCTGGAAGCAGCGTGGCTGCAGCTCTGTACATTCTGTGGGGCCCACAGGAAATCATTGCCTTTGCCATAATTTTTACATTTTTAAAGAAGACTCTCTTGCTTTTGCATCCATTTCTCCACTTTCCCCTGTTTTAGAGTCACTGTAAGTCCTTTATGAAGTGTCGCTGTTCTTCCACTGATGAGAAGTCGACTTTTGGTTCTTATGAAGCCTTCTAGGATGGATCCAACAAGGAGAGTAATAATTATTGTCTAATTATACTAAGCTTACTTTCCTCCCAAATGCAAATTTTCAAGCTCCTAATTTACACTGGGGTTTTTTGTTAATTTATTTGTTTCTTTTTTTTTCTTTTACACTGTGTGTTTTTTGGGTTTTGTTTTGTTTTTTTTTCCCCATAGTTTGAGTCTTATTTTCTGAATTCGACAGGATTAAAAGCTTTTAATCCACACGCACTCCTCTTGCTTGCTGTACATATTTCCCCCAGGAATACTAATATCTGCCAGTGGGAAATAACTGCTGAACAGCAGCTTCCTTTGTGCTGAGCTAATTTAGGAAGGTACTCACCTTGCCCTCTGCTGTGTTAAAGCAACTGCTGATTGGAGGCTTTGACCTTTTATTTCTAAATATAAAAATAAAAAATGTCAATGCAGCTGTAGGGAACTGATTAGAAAATTGCCCTTCCTGGGAGACAAGAGAGAATGACAAAGACCTAAGAAGAGAAGGTGCATATTAGTGCTCCCTTTTCTTCCTCTGTCCATCAATAGCTGGGTAAGAGAGAATTATCCACTCATTGTCACTCTGGGGTTTAGCACTCACATGGAAGGACATGGTCAAATTCTTAGATAAGATGATCCCAGAGCATTGTGCATTGTTCAAATTAATTAAATCCAATCAGGTCCCTGAAGAATCAGCTTCTGGGACTCCTCAGGCACTTTGGCTTGATGCCCTCCTTTAGTTTTGTGTGGTTAAGTGGTGGAAAGTTGTTCTAAACTAGAGTTGAGAGGCATCAACACAAGAAAAAGCTGTTGTAGCAAAGGCTAAATTGGCAAGGAATGGGCAGGAATTTTTGTGGGAGAAGCCAATAGACATGCCTGGGAAGGGACTTGAACTGTGGGTTTGAAGAGACATTTCAGAGTGCCCTGAAACAACAGAAATCCCAAATCTTTGCCCTCAGTTTCTTTGCCTCTGTAGAGGTGAAATCCAGACTACAAAGAACAAGTAGTATCTAATCATGGTCAGGGAAGGATTGATTTTCTGAGATCAGCCTTAGAGATCACAGAACCATTCCACAGATTGTCAACATTTGCACTGATAGGACCATGAATAATCTGTACATCTGCTCCTCTTCTGTGGCCCATTTTCCCTGCTGGGTCAGACAGGCAGACCCCTGATGTTGTCAAGAGTGTGACTTCAGTTTAATCCCAAATTAGAATTAATTTCACACAATATATATGAAGTTAATCTTTACATTACCATTTTTTCCCCCTAAATACAGAAGATTCACCCTTTCAAAACTGTGTTTTTAATTGGTGAATCCATTTGCTCAGGAGGCTCTGCCTGGTGAAATCTTGGATGAAGGGTCCTCAAGTCCAAGATGAACTAATTTGCACTCAAGAAGAACGAGATCCATTTCATGACAGTAGAGAAGGGTCCATTTAGCCTGGGGAAGAGGAGGCTGAGAGGTGACCTCAGCACTGTCTAGAACTGCCTGAAGGGAAGTTGTGGCCAGGTGGGNCATTCTATGATTTGCCCCATGAAAATCCTGCCATGCTCTGTTTTTAAGGAGCAGAAGGCACCAGTGTTTCCCACAAGACAAAGAACCCTTGATCAGTTGGGCTCCTCATTTATTCATGTGCTTTCCTTCAGACATCTGTAAAACAAGCAGGAGGCAGGAGCCCCATGACATTTCATAATAAACTACTTGTATCCCAGACCATGTTGTGTCAGAAACTTGTGTACAAACTTTCTGCTGTCTCCTCATATGTATTTTGTTCCACAAGTGCATCTGGAAGTTCAGCTGTTTCCAGGGGGTTTTTTTTTGAGCTTGCATTCATTGCTGCTATAATGAAAACTTCCACAGTTCATTACCCCTGTGTGTGAAAAATTTAGGCAGAGAGTTCATTTGTCTAGGCAGGAATAGCTGAAACAGATGAACCAAGGACCACTTTGAGTGGAGTTCATGAGACAAGGTCTGTACACACCAGCAAACACTCAATATTCAAAAAAGAAATATTTTATATTTACAAATCATTTAAAAAGGCTGCAGATTTGACACAACATCAATAGATCACACCCATGCATGACTGGGCTGGACAGGTATAGATTTTCCAGTTCAATACTTTGTGGTCCAACATGAGAAGCATTTTAAACACATTACAAGGTTTCTTCAATAAACCTGAGGCCCTTTTCTGCATCAGTTTAAAAATTGAGTTGTTTTTTGTTCCTGAGATTTATTAATATCAAGCCTTGTTCCAAAGCCAAGTGGTTCACTTAGACCCTCAATAATCTTTCTGTGTAAAAGCCACATGCCCAAGCATTGCTGGGCCCTGGACTCTCACCATTTACTCTGCCACTGCCAATATCAGTAAAACTCCCTCCCCAAAAGATCATCCTTTCTCCTGAGGAGTGGATTATGATGTTTCTTTACCCCTTCTTCAACCAAATCTTGCCTCAGCTCAATCCTTGCTCTGAGGTGGTAGGGCTGAGGTGGTAGGATCTCAACAACACATTGGAAAGTTATTATTGTGTGGGCAAAAATGTCCTTCAGGGTTGCGTCTATGTATACTCATATTTTTTTCACAGATACAGGCCATCCTGGAGACAAACCAAGGGGCTTAATCCACTCAAGAAAGCCAGGAATCGGTCCCTTTGGTTTTCCAAGTAGTCCCCAAATCCCAAAAGCCTGAAATATCCAAGTAATCCCCTACATTCTCTGCAAAAGTAAAGAATATCCTGCTGAGGAGAGGCTGTCTGGGCAAGGAAAGGAAGGCAGATTTATTTCTGCACTGTGCTGGGAAATAAATCTGTGGGAGATAAATCCTCAGGTGCAATATGGGATGGGGATGTTCTCCACACAGGGAATTCTCACACCTGCTGGCCCTGGCCAGGGAGATGAAAAGCCTTCCCCTGCCTCAGTGGTCTCTTCTCTTGTTGGGGTGAACATCATTTCTATAACAAATTCCTGTGCTGTGATCCAGGGGGGTCAGAGGAGAACGTGTTGGCTGCTGAAACAAGTTTCTGAGGGCATCAGCATGTCCTGGTTTCTTAAAGAGCTTATTAAGGCAGCTCTTAGGAGGGGCATGAGGTAAAAAATGGGTTGAATTGGGCTGTAGCTGGTGTTGGTGTTTCATGAAGAAGGTGTTATTTTACAAATTTGCTTTAAACTTCACTTTCTTTGGGGAGGAGGGGTATCATGTAGAAGGAAAAAGAAAGCAAAACCCCTCAGATATTAGTCCAAACTAGTATTTTAAAATATCATAGTTGTTACTCCTACATTTCTTCTTTGTTGCCAGGTAATATCCTGAAGAATAAATTTAGAAGTGCAGCTACTCCAATTCTAATGTGCTCTGGACAGAGGCTTAATTAGACTGTTGATAAAAGACCTGTTTGAAACCTGCTGAGTTCATAAAATTATTACTCTTACAGACCTCAGGGGACTTCAAAAAAACTCTGAGCTGCTGTCTGGGGGAAAAAAAAATAAACCTCACTGCTATATCTGGTTTCTATGAGAGAGGGTAGGGAGGAACAGTTCCTTTTGGAGAGAGCTTTGCCTTGGAGAGATAAAACNCTAAACACCCCCAGCTCCCTCAGCCTCTCCCTCATCCCACCCCCTGCCATGGGCAGGTACATCTCCCACCAGCCCAGGTTGCTCCAAGCCCTGTCCAACCTGGCCTTGGACACTCCCAGGGATGGGACAGCCACAGCTTCTCTGTGCCAAGGTCTGCCCACCCTCACAGGGAAGGATTTCTTTCTCTATTTAATCCAAACCTACTCTCTCTCACCCTCAACCTTCTCCTCTCCAGGCTTGACAATCCCAGCTCTCCCAGCCTTTCCTCCCAGCAGAGCTACTCCATCCTCTGACCATCCTGGGGCCTCCTCTGGACTCTCTCCAGCAGCTCCATGTCCTTCCTGTGATTGACCGTCAGGGCTGGGGTCAGTATAATTAACGAAAAGAATGAGTTGACATCAAAGAAAATGAGCCCTGTTGCAGCACAGACTGTTCCACACACATCCATTGCACATGGTAAATTACAGCAGCAAAAAAATCTGTTAAATTACAGTTTTGATCATTCCATTCCCCCTTTTCCTGTCCCTCCGTTTCATCCCTGTGACTTTCCCTCTGCACCGGTTACTTCAGGTGGAAGCACAAAGAGGAACTTCACCAAACACAATTACCAACTTGCCTTAACCTAAAGCCTTGATAAACATAAATTAAAGGGAGTTTAAGCCTTTGAAAATGGTGTATCCATAGGCCCTGTGAATTAAACCTTTTCAGTGTACACTCAAAAACAGGTGTTAATTGAAATGGCAGGTCTGCAGAGAATGCCAATCCCGGGGGTGCAACATAATTTTATTAAAATACTGCTTTTAAGGCAGCAGACTAATATTCCTTAACCTCCAGGTTCATTAAGTTATGATTTTTTTGCCAGAACTCACTATTAAAATTCCAGAGAGGTAGTGAAAAATTGGAGGAAGGTGAGAAGAGCTGTGAGTGACACAAATCAGTGCTTTGGTGCTGAAGGGATGATTTTTATAAAAAACATCATTTTACAGTGAGAAATACAATGGAAATTCTGTTTTAATGGTATTGTTTTTTCCAAATTTCAGGCTGGTGTTTTCTTTCTGAGCCTTGTCAGCATCACAAGCCAAATGGATGATGTGAAGTAACTGCACCAGACAGGAGAGGAGCTTCTGCTTGTTACCAAAAGACCTCCCAGCAGGATTGTGTGCTGTGCCATCCAAGGTTTGTGGTTCAGGCAGTGCCAAGCTGTTCATTATTCAGAACTGGAGATCCATTGACCTCCTCTAAGTGCTGCCTCTCTCTATTCACTGCACTCCATTCAAAACTGGGTTACAAAGGGGAGGTAATTCTGGGTTTGGTGCAGCAAGGGAGGTGATTTCCATTCTTTCAGTCCAACACAGCAATTTCAGTGTCATCCAGGCTGGCCTAGAGGGAAGGATTTGATAAATAATGGGAGGGAAATAGCTGGAGAGCAAAAAAAGGGGTGACTGAATTCAACCTCCTGTTCAGGGAGAGGTTTCTCTGTCTCTGCAGCTCTAGGCAGATTTTTATCCTGATTGATTTCAGACAATGCTACAAGTGCCTGTTGTTAATCACTACAGGGATGAGTGAGGAAAGGAAAGGGATGGGATTCTGCCCCTCTGCCCCTCATCTGAGACCCCACCTGCAGAGCTGCCTCCAGCCCTGGGGCCAGCACAGGAGGGACATGGAGCTGCTGGAGAGAGTCCAGGGGAGGCACCAGGATGGTCAGAGCATAGAGCAGCTCTGCTGGGAGGAAAGGCTGGGAGAGCTGGGATTGTTCAGCCTGGAGAGGAGAAGCTTTGGGGTGACCCAGTTGTGGCCTTGCAGTGCCTGAAGGTGCTCCAAGAAACATGGAGAGAGACTGTTGACAAGAAGCTGAAGGGACAGGACAAGGGGAATGGCTTCCCACTCCCAGGGGGCAGAGTTAGATGGGTTATTTGGAAAGAATTCCCTGGGAGGGTGGGCAGGCCCTGGCACAGGTGCCCAGAGAAGCTGTGGCTGCCCCATCCCTGGAAGTGTCCCAGAGCAGGTTGGACAGGGCTTGGAGCAACCTGGGCTGGTGGGAGGTGTCCCTGCCCATGGCAGGGGGTGGCTCTGGATGGGCATTAAGGTCTCTTCCAATCCACGCCATCCTATGATTCATTCTATGATTCAATGAAATCTTGATAAAATCTGCAATTCCTGGGGTTATTGCAGCTCTTTAAGGGGTCAGGAGGGCAGGTGTGGAGGCAAAGCCCTTTCCCTGTGCATTGGTGACTCAGGTGGGGGTGAGCCAGTCATGACTGGGAAATATATGTGCATTTTTACTGCAATGTGCTGGGTTTATGGCAGGATTTTGGAAGCCTAATGAGCAAAGCTATGGCTGTCAGGTGATCAATAAAAGATGAGAAAGATTTTAGGATTAGCATCAGAAAACTGTTAAAAGGCAGCCGGAGAGGAAGAAAAAATACGACTTTCATCTGAATGTAAAATGGACAAATGCACAGAGGAGCCGTTGCTCAGCTGGCGCTTTGCCTTCACTTCCTTCATGTTTTCTCTCTGCATTGCTTTCCTCTGCTCTGAACATTCCACATGGAATGAGTTCCCATTTCCTCAGTTCCAAAGGCTGGTGGAGGCACCAATACAATTCCTAGCCCTGCCTTGGTGCAGGTGTTGCAATTCCATGTGAGTGAGCGTTACTTGCCATAAAATAACTGTCTAAAAAGCCACATGGAAGAGAAGAGGAAAAGAACATCCTGACTGGTAATAAATTCCACTAGATACCTATTTGCACCCTCTGGAGAATATTCTGATTGTGAGAAGGCATTGAAAGCTGTGGAACACACCCAGTGTCCCTCTTTAAGGCTTGAGGGTACCACTTAACTCTCCACTTAGCAGAGAAATCTGTATTGATCTATAGTAAAAACTGGGCTGATCTATTGTTAAAAAAGGAGCAGAAATCAGAACAAATATGCCAAGTAATTGTATGTGTTTAAAATGTGATCCAGTCATGATTGTTCACACTGCAATGCAGCAGGTTGAAGTCCCAGATTTCAACCCATGAGGAATATTAAATGATTAATGCACTCTGATATCAAGCCAGGACTTCTCAAGTTAAATAAATCTTCGTTGACTGATATGATCTCAGAATGCAATTTGATTTGCATTGATGGAAATACTAATTAGCACCACGGAAATCCATGTTTGCCCCAAATACAATAAATGAAATTATTTTCTTTGAATTGTCCTGTTTCTGTGAAGAATTGTAGCCGCACATAACATGTATCTTAAAAAAGGACCCATCATCTGGAGAGATAATAGCGTTTTATTTATTTTTGAAGTGTTTTCATCCCTTCTGGATATGAAAATGGATTATTGATAATGTGGATCCCAGATCCCTACAAAGCTCCAGTTCACTTTGGGCTTCAGTTCTTGAACAAATGACAATTCAAGTACTGGGCAGTAAAATATTGCAGGGCAAATAAATATGGAATAAATGGAAGGGAAAACCACAGGAAATAATTATCCCATTGAGCTCCAGGGCATCAACCAGAAAACTTGGGAAGGCGACAGTACCATGACTATAATCCCAATGGATGTCTGAGCCACTTGTATAAATGATAATGTTTTCTTTTTTACTTTGCTTTAAATATATCCACCAGCAATTCACTGTGAATATTGATTGGTGGCAAGGAAAAAAATCCTTTGGTGTTTACTGCTAATGCAGTTCCCTTTGTGATACTGATAATAAGGGAAGTGAAATAATCCATGAAAAATTTATAAATTGGCAAGGCTCCTTGTAGAGATACACGTTGTCCCTCTGATATTTCTTTGTTTACAGAGAGCATTTCTCCCTTTTTTTCATTTCCTCAGCCAAGCTCAACATGATTCTTGGAATTAAAAAGTATTTTAAAACTGATATCCTCAAATAAAATCTTGTATTTCCATGTGCCAGCTGTCAGTATTAAATGGGTTATTGCCCAGTGATTAAGAAAATCCTACTTAGATATAGCCATAGTATTATTTATTTGGTCAATGAGTTTAATTAAATAATAATATTATGAAAGAGTAAAAGCTAAATCTACACTAGACAAATATCCCATTATTAATAATAATCATTTTAGCAATATCATCAAGTGTCCTACTTGAGCTGTTTCAACCCTACAGCTTTGGCACTCACCATCATAATAAACCCTAAAAACCCAAACTCTGAGTTTGAACGTTTCAGGAAAAAAATGTAGCCAAAAAGCAGAATTTAAGACAAGAAGATGCTTCAAATCTGATTGAAATGGAATATTTTGCATTAGAAACACCTTTCTTTTTTATATTTCATTAAAACTGGGAACACTCCTCTCCATCAGAGATTATTTCTACTCTGCTGTCAGCTTTCTCCAGGATGAAGAGAAGGAGTAATTCTTCTCCTGTTCTATTCCCTTACTGTTATCTTGCTTGTTTCATTATTTTGGATTTATTCTAGCTGCTTTGGATTCTTTCCTGAGCTCTGCTTTCTTTCCCTGCCATCTGTGCCTGGCTGTGTCTCTTTGAAAGTCTCCTTTTCTATTAAAGAAATCTGAGTAAGCAGTTTGGGGACTCTGATACACAATACCTGGAAAATAAATTTGGAAGTGTCCTTACCATCACTAGGGAAGGAAAGGCAGAGTCTGTCGGAGGAGTGAGAGTTCTGAAGGTGGATGTTTTATCTCATTTTTATCATTGTATTCCTTTACACACTCAGGATATTGCACTTCAGTTCTATTTCAGGTACTAAATGGAGAGTGAGGCTTGGAGAAAATTGAATGGAAGGCAAATAAAACTCACGTGGAGACTGAAAAAGCACTATGAGAAAGGAGAGAGAGCTGGGAAAGAAAACATTTGTTTCTCAGCAACACTTTGATGTTTGAAGACCTTTCTCAGCCTGAGTCTGAAAACCTTTCAGAAAGAACTCTTTCAACATAGTCCTTTTTCCCTAACCCAGTAAGCTGATGGTTCACTGAGCAGTAAAGGGGACAGTAACTGTAACTGAGAAGGGGACAGTGACAGTAACTGAGAAAGAAGATGGAAAAAGCCCTTAAAGGACCAGGTGATGTTGTCTCCATGGTGGACCAGGACGTCTGTGAGGCTTCTCTTCATCTCCCTCTTCAGGTGTTTCATTCTGGCCTTGAGGTCCCCCTCTTATGGCTGAAGGTTGACCAACAGTGCTGCATGTTCAGCCAAACCCTCCTTTAGCATCCTTAAATGTTGATTCCAAAGTACCTCAGAAGGTTCCTCCTATCCATGAAGACTCCGATGGAGTGAAGGAAAGGGAAAAGCTCTGGGGTTTACAAAGCCATGAGGTACTGGGAGCGCAACCTTGTGCCAGGGGTTGGAGCAGATGGTATTGAACCTGGCAGAGATGCCCTCCCATCCAAGCTAAATGGCAGGGTAGGGGTTGTTTGGAGCTGGGAAGTGAAGAGTAACTCTCTAAATATATTAGTCACTATATATTGCATTCATATATATAGATATATAGATATGTATATGTATATATATGTATATGTGTGTATGTGTATATATATATATATATATATGTGTGTGTGTAGAGAGAGAGACAGACAGATAGACAGACAAAGAGCATTTCCCCCCCCAAAATTAATACTTTAGAGGTCTAAACTATCCAAACAATACTCTGTTTGACCATGAATTATTCAGGCAAATATCTAACCAGAGCCCTTGTATTTATGAATTCTGGGAATGACATCATCTTGCATTGGCATAAAATTTCACTGTGATTAAATAAACCTTTTTAGTCATAACCTGCAGTCACACATAAGACATGAAATACATATCATGGAAATGATATCTTTAAAAATCATCTGGATGGAATATAATATTCTTGGAATAAGAAGAGTAAAACTGAGAGAGTTGTGTGAATGCTGCAGATGTCCCAGGGTGGAACATGCTGACCTGGGACCACACTGGGAATGTGTTGTAATTGCAACCTTGTCATGTAGGAGTTGGTTGCCCAAAATTAAAGTGACACTGAGCTGCTCAGAGTGCCAGGGTGGCTCTCATTAGTGCCACATCTCTTACGGAAGTCCTGCTTGGTACCTGGGCTCTGAGGGGAGTGATTAAATGCTGACCCTGCCAGCAGCACTCCATCCTGTCTCCGCACATCTCTGTCCTCCTCACTGGCACTGACAGCCTCTGTCACATGGCTTTTTTTTTTTCCTGGTTTTGCCCCAGATTTTAAGTAAAGTTTCTTCATCTTTCCAAGTGAACTGCACGGATGTGGGACTCAGTGGTTCTATAAATGTGTTTTTGCAGGTCCTTAGACCACTGTGCCTGCCTGGGCCTTCCTGGAGATTTGTTCCAGCTTGTTTGGCTGTGACAGCAATTTTCTGACCACTGGGTCACTGTTGTCTGCATTTTCATCTCCTGGTTTACAGAATTGCCTGGTGTGACATTTACTGTATTATTGTAACTCTGGCTAACGATAACAGGACCTCATTGTGCATAGACTGAGTTACCCATCACCTGTTAGACTCATGGAATCATTAAGGTTGGAAAAGACCTCCAAGGCCATCGAGTCCAACCATTAACCCATCACTACCCAAGAGCACCACTGAATCATGTCCCTACGTGCCACATCTACAAGGCTTTTGAATACCCTCGGGGATGGGGACTCCACCACCTCCCTGGGCAGCTGTGCTGGGGCTTGACAACCCATTCTAGGAAAAAAAATTCCCTGCTATCCCCCCTGCTCCTGCCTTGGCTCAGCCTGAGGCCATTCCCTCTCCTCCTGTCCCTGTGCCCTGGAGCAGAGCCTGATTCCCTCCAGCTCCCCCCTCCTGGCAGGGATTGCAGAGCCAGAAGGTCCCCCCTGAGCCTCCTTTTCTCCAGGCTGAGCCCCCCCAGCTCCCTCAGCCCCTCCTGCTGCTCCAGCCCCTTCCCAGCTCCATTCCCTGCCCTGCACACGCTCCAGCCCCTCAGTGTCTCTTCCAGGAGTGCCCAGAACTGGGCACAGCCCTGGAGGTGCCCCAGCAGTGCCAGCACATGGACAGGCAGTGCTCTGGGGCTGTGACACCCCATGACTGGCACAGTCCAGGGGCCACTGGCCTGCTGCCCTCCTGGGCACCCCTGGGCACACCTGGGCTCATGTCCAGCTGATGTCAGCACCCTCAGTCCTTTCCCACTGGGCATTTTCCAGCCCCTCTGCCCCATCTGGGATCTACAAGGGGTTGTCCTGACTCTCTCCAGCAGCTCCATGTCCCTCCTGTGCTGCTCCCAGGGCTGGAGGCAGCTCTGCAGGTGGGGTCTCACCTGGGTGGGGGCAGAGGGGCAGAATCCCCTCATCCTGCTGCCCACACTATGAGAATGCAATTAATCCTTGATTTCATACTCAAGGTGTGTTTCTTTTGTCATTAAAAGCATTACAAGTATAAGAAAACTGTGGGAATTCAAGCAACCAATTCTGTCGCTTGGATGTAACACAAATTGTCATTTCTGAACTCAGGGTCCAACGCCACCACCACCTGCTGGGGGAGTTTAGACAAGTCACTTCTATCTCTCTGTGCCTCATTATTTCTCATCAGCAAAATGAGGGTAGAGAGACTGACCTGTGCTGATAGAAAGCAAGAGAAAAGAAGAGCTCGGGAGTGTGAATCAGCCTTAAAGTGGCATAAAATTCCATGCTGGATTTCAGGACTTTTCTCCCTCTGGAATTTTTGAAGCTCAGAAGTTCACAGGTTATCAGGCAATGACTGTGTAAGAACTCAAATTTTAGTCTTGCTGTTGACTCCAGTAGGATGGGAGAGGGGAGAGTTGGCCCTGGACCAATTTCTTCAGTAATGTGCTGATCTCAGGTCAGTTCCTAAGGAAAAAAGGACCCTTTTCAAAAGTTTTCGAGGAGAGAATAAGCTATATGCAAAACTGAAGCCATTGCACATTTTAAAAATAATTTGTACACTGTGATTATTATTNCCAGACAGTGCTGAGGTCACCTCTGAGCCTCCTCTTCTCCAGCACAAACACCCCCAGCTCCCTCAGCCTCTCCCCACAGCACTTGTGCTCCACTCCCTTCTCCAGCCTCGTTGCTCTTCTCTGGCCCCGCTCCAGCCCCTCAATCTCTTTCCTCAAATGAGGGGCCCAGAACTCAACACAACACTCAAGGTGTGGCCTCCCCAAGGCAGAGTCCAGGGGAAGGCTCACTGCCCTGGGCCTGCTGGCCACGCTACTTTGGATCCAGGCCAGGATGCCATTGGCCTTCTTGGCCACCTGGGCACACTCTTGGCTCCTCTTGAGCTTCCTGTCCCTCAGTCCCCCCAGGTCCCTTTCTGCCTGGCTGCTCTCCAGCCACTCTGTGCCCAGCCTGGAGCGCTGCAGGGGGTTGGGGTGGCCAAAGGGCAGGACCTGGCAGTTGGCCTTGTTGAACTTCATCCCATTGGAATCAGCCCATCTCTCCAGTCTCTCCAGATCTACTCTATCTAGACTATCCAAACACTACTCTAAACTCTGAGTCAATCTGTGCAACCTTTACCACACAAGAAAAATAAGAAACTTTTGTGGGGGTGTTGGTCAACTCTTTGACTTCATAAATTGCTTCTGCCTGTGCAATGAGTGTGCACAAGAACAGTCATTGAGTGTTTAAGGAAGTGTCCCAGGCCAGGTTGGACAGGACTCGGAGCAACCTGGGTTGGTGGAAGGTGTCCCTGCCCATGGCAAGATGGGCTTGAAGGTCCCTTCCAACCCAACCCATCCTGGGTTTCTGTGATTCCAACATTTGTCTGGTTAATTTGTCCCCCCTCCTGGGGGTCTGGCTGGTCCCAGGCCATGCAGGTCCAACCCCTCCCTCACCAGGTTGCTCAGGTCCATCCCACCTCAAACACATCCAAAGTTATTGTGGCTCTACATTAAAATAGTAAAGGTTTAAAGGTTGGCTTTTCCTTGCTATCCTGTTTGCACATAAAAAAAATCCATTTATCCTCCTGACAAGAGTGGGGAATCAGCAGGTGCAATTCTAGCTGCTTTTCCAAACTTTCTTGTGAATCCCATCTGGCTAAAGTATAAAAAATAAAATATGACACATCGTATGTCACTCGACTGAGTAATTAAAGCCTGTTAATTGACTTTGTGTGTGTGAGAGAATCTAGTATTTAAGCCTTTAAAAGATTGATAAAAAGGGCAAAAACTCACTGAAGGACATGAGTTTCTTCCTCAACCTCAAGTGACAATAAAAAAAAAATTACAATACTACAACACTTTTCATATTGTTCATTTAAAAAAAAAAAATTACAATACTACAACACTTTTCATATTGTTCATTTAAACCCTTTTTTTCGTGTTCCCTGGACAGGGAAAACACACAAAAAGTTCTCTCAGAGGGAATGAAGTATAAAGGAGTTTTACTGTGCACTTAATTTGATTTTGTGTTTGTGTTCTTTGTGATAAGGAAGCAAAATGAGTGAAAAAGGAATGTGCTAATCTGCTCTCCCCCCCCTTTTTGCCTCTAAAAATCTTCTGAATGAAGAGTAAACTGAAAGATTATTTTGTCTCCCATTTCAGTCAAGTGATAACAAGCCTGAAAGGAGCTGAATATTTGGAGCTCAAAGTTCAGCAGTTCCATTGCAGAGTAAATTGAATTTTACTCATTAAGGCAACAATATTGACATACCTTAAACAGCCAATGTCCTAAAAACTCAGAGCTGCCTTTTGAGGTGCAGAGTAAAAAGCGTAAAAAGTCAGAAAAAATGGCTTTAATATTTCTTAAATCTCAGGAAGTCGTAATTTCTTCAAAAGTCCCTAAAGGCATTTCTGCATTTCCAGCCTAAAAAAAAAAAAAAAGAAAAAACAACCCACCGAAGATTAAAATCTAAATAAAATAAAAGCCCCATCCTTATTTGTACAAAATGAAGAATGCCAAGAATTATTAAAATGAGAAAGCAATTACCTAAAAATTCCTTTAAATAAAAAATAGGATTTTTTTTTTCTCAAATTTTGAATCTTGTCCTCCAATCAAGTGACATGAACTGATTTATACCACCAAATTTAACAAAATATCACGTTGGAATCATTACTAGGGAAACAAGATTTGGATATCAATTTCAACACAAGCTTTTATGTGTTTCAAACCCCTTCATTTAGTGATAATAGTGGGGAAATACAGAGATATTCATTTATGTATATATTCATTTAGTAATGACAGTGTAGAAATATATATATATTCATTTATATATATATATATATTTCAATTGGTAATAATAGTATGGAAATATATATATATAAAAAATAATGTGGAAATACATATATCAAAGTGCTAAACTTTGAGGAACAACATATTTTAATTGGAATTCAAGTGAGAAATCTCCCACACATCAATGACAATGAAGGAGATGAGGAACTGGAAAATAAACTTTGACAGGAACCTGTGTAGGTCTCATTGAATACAAAAATACCTTATTATGTGTAAAAGATCTTTATAGGAATTAATTAATTGCATCATGATGTCATAAATGAGAGAGGAGTTCTCTTGAAGACTCCTGTTGCCCCTTCTGAGAGCTCAAACATGTTCTTAATTTTGGCTGGATGAGAAAGTTTTTCCTTGGATTTAAACAATCCAGAGTAAAGCTTAACTAATTTTGACTCATGAACTACCACTTTAACCATAAACTGGAAATTTAGAGTTGCTGTAAATCCTTGGAAGCAAAATTCTTTGGAAAAGCCCAAGGAAATGTCCCATTTCCTCTTCCTGAGAACTGTTCTTCATTATGAGTATGAACTGCTTTTGTCAGAAGGAAAGTGATGAGAATGCCCAAAAAACTGGAATAAAACTTGGCAGCAAATCCAACTTCTGGGAGTGAAAAGTACTGGGTGACAGGTATAAAAATATTCCCTGCTTCTGTATAACCAATGATGTCATTAGATCAGATCTGCCTCAAGGATAAATTCATCAAGAGAAGAAATTTGTCCACTTTAAAAAAAAAAAAGAAAAGAAAAATCCCCTGTGAGTATGATGATGATGAAGGCATTGGGAGGCCCAGCTGGAGAGTTTTGTGGAGGGAGTGAGTGTGGGCTGGGAGATCCAGGGCACAGCAGCACTAATGAGGAGGGATGAATTGCAGCCTGTGCTGAGCTCCCAAACTTGAAAGGCTCTGAGTACACAGCAAGTTTATTTGAGGCTCTATTAAGGGAAGTCTCAGCCAAGACACTGACAGATCACTGGTGGGAAATAGCAGGGATATGCAGCCCTTTCAGAAATACATACATTTCAAAGAGATTTATTTGGGGAGCTCTCCAAAGACTTGAAAAACCCCTCACTCAGATGAAAGTTGGTAACAGCAGTAAAAAAAAAAAGAAAAAAAAAGTGGTCCATAGACATCAGAAGGAATTCTTCTCTAACTTGTGTTTCTTTTCTCCCAGCTATGGTCCTTTCCTTTAGGACAATATCCTTGGCATAGTTATTTCCATCCTCTTTGCCTCTAGGCTTAAATTCATGTACTCTGTGCTCAGGAATGTCTCTCTGAGGTGCTGGAAACATCAGAATCTGTGTTTCATAGCGTGAACCATGACAGGTTCAGAAATACAGTGGCATCACCCTTGAATGCTCTGCCTGTCCTTGACCATTGGGTGGGGATGCAAGAGGGTGAATATTTCAGCAGAACAGGAATCAGCCTCTTGCTCCTGTTTGTGGCAAGGAATTGACTCTGGAATCAGGATTCTGGGAGCCTGAGAACCAGGGTTTGGAGGTTCACCTTGGGTAGAGTTTGGAGAAGCCACCTCAGCTTCACAAGAACCTTCTGGGCTCCAAACTGTCATGAAGGTAGGTATGAGAACTGTCTATTGAGGTTGTGTCTAGGTATTCCCTGTTTCTATCCATCACCAAGCACTGCAAGGTGTTTGGGTCCCCTGCTCTGGGGCTGTGCAGGGGCAGGTCTGGAAATGGCAGGGGCAGGTGTGGAGCTGCTTGGACAGCTTTAAATAATTCAGGGTGTTACATGGCAGCCTCCCCACCTGGTCCATCATCAGAAGGACATGGAGCTGCTGGAGCAAGGCCAGAGGAGGTCACAGAGATGCTGCAAGGGCTGGAGCCCCTCTGCTGTGGAGCCAGGCTGAAGAAGACAAGGATCCGGGAAGACCTGAGAGCCCCTTTCAGTGCCTAAAGGGGCTCCAGGAGAGCTGGAGAGGGACTTTAGATAAGGGCATGGAGGGGCAGGACAAGGGGAATGGCTTCCCACTGCCAGTGAGTGCATTAGATGGATATTGGGAAGAAATCCTGTGGCTGGTCCATCTCTGGAAGTGTCCAAGGCCAGGTTGGATGGGGCATGGAGCAACCTGGGCTGGTGGAAGGTGTCCCAGCCCATGGCGGGGGATGGCACTGTATGGGCTTGAAGGTCCCTCCCAATCCAAGCCACTCTCTGGTTCTATGATCCCATACCTTTCATGTGAGTTATTTTCAGATAAAAATTCTGTAAGGCTCTACTTTCATTTATCTTGAGACTGTGCTTCGAGAAGGAGCTGCCAAGGGTCACCTTTTTCTGAGTGTTTAATTAAAAGAGAGATGTCTGGATCTTTGCCCTGCTGCCCAGCTTAGCCTCACACAGTGTGGAAGATGCCTTTGAATGCAAAGACTGGCCTAAGCAGAAGCAGGATCCAAGAACCCTGAACCAATGGGGTTCTGTTAATAATCACCACTCAGGTCATTTGCCAGAACTCTGACACAGAATCACAGGATCTCCTGAGCTGGGAGGGACCCCCGAGGACCATCCAGTCCAGCTCCTGGCCCTACACAGACATCCTAACAATCCCATCCTGTCCCTCAGAGGATCATTCAAACACTCCTGGAGCTCTGGCAGCCTTGGGGCTGTGCCCACTGCCCCAACATGACCACAGGATTTAAACTCATCCCAGCAGTTCCAGCCGGGGCACTTTGCTGGTGTGGGCACAGCCTTTAATGAGGGGAAAGTCTGGGTAATCACTGCAAAAAGCATTTAATCTTCTTCCTACACATTCCTTGAGCCTTTCCACCTGTTTTACACCTATAGCAGTGAGAAGTCTTGATCCATGGATCATTTCTGACTCCTCAATATAATGTTTGCCATAGTTACCATAAGCTTGAGATTTTTGTGATTATTAGGCTTTATTTGATGAGGAACTTCTCACATGTGTGTTATGGTAGGTGGGACACCCTTTCTAATAAGTGAGGATATTTTTTGTTTCTCCTATAAAGAAAGAGTGACTCATAATAAAAAAGTTTCTTAGGGCAGAGCTGGTATTGGTAACATAGAAAACCACAGATTTTTCTGAGAAGATTCACATATTTTGCACTATCTTTAAGGACCATTTCTTGTCCAAACCATGTGAATCCTTCCTTTTTTTAGAGATATATTTTTTTTTATTCTTACAGCTGCTGCTATTTCTTCATTTCAATGAACTGCAATAAGAACACGAAAGGATTCTTCCTTCTCCCTGCTCAAAACCTCCAGATTTTGCAATGACTTGAAGCAAAGATTGAAATGAAAAACTGATATGAAGTGAGAGCTGGAGAGGTGAAACACTTATCCTTGGTAAAAGGGAACAATGGTGGTTTTTTCAGGAGGAATGAGGGCTGACTGCAGAAAGATTGCAATTGGAATGAAATCTATGGTCTTGTGTTCCCTGGGGGATAGATTTTCTAGATGGGGAGATGTTGTGGAAAGGAATTGTTCCCCACACAAACATATCAGCAAATTTGCTGATTACACCAAGATGGGAGGGAGTGTTGACCTGCTGGAAGGCAGGAGGGCTCTACAGAGGGATCTGGAGAGACTGCAGAGATGGGCTGATTGCAATGGGATGGAGTTCAACAAGGCCAAGTGCATGTCCTGCCCTTTGGCCACAACAACCCCTTGCAGCGCTCCAGGCTGGGCACAGAGTGGCTGGAGAGCAGCCAGGCAGAAAGGGACCTGGGGGGACTGAGGGACAGGAAGCTCAACTTGAGCCCAAAGTGTGCCCAGGTGGCCAAGAAGGCCAATGGCATCCTGGCCTGGATCCAAAGTAGCGTGGCCAGCAGGCCCAGGGCAGTGAGCCTTCCCCTGGACTCTGCCTTGGGGAGGCCACACCTTGAGTGTTGTGTTGAGTTCTGGGCCCCTCAGTTGAGGAAAGAGATTGAGGGGCTGGAGCGGGGCCAGAGAAGAGCAACGAGGCTGGAGAAGGGAGTGGAGCACAAGTGCTGTGGGGAGAGGCTGAAGGAGCTGGGGGTGTTTGTGCTGGAGAAGAGGAGGTTGAGAGGTGACCTCAGCACTGTCTAGAACTACCTGAAGGGAAGTTGTGGCCAGGTGGGGGTTGGTCTCTTCTCCCAGGCACTCAGCAATAGGACAAGGGGGCACGGGCGGCTCAAGCTCTGCCAGGGGAAATTGAAGTTGGAGAGCAGAAAAAACTTCTTTGCAGAGAGAGTGCTCAGGCATTGGAATGGGCTGCCCAGAGAGGGGGTGGATTCCCCATCCCTGGAGGTTTTTAACCTGAGCTTGGCCGTGGCACTGAGTGCCATGACGTGGTAAAGGCTCTGGAGTTGGCGCAAGGGTTGGACCTGATGATCTCGGAGGTCTTTTCCAACCCAATCGATTCTATGATTCTATGACTTTTTTCTAAGGAGCACTGCCACTTGTCTCCATACACTCCAAGAAAGATTGGGCTTCCCAAAGAAATCCTGGCTTTGAGCTGATGAGGTTCCTCTCTCATTTAAAGCGGTTAAAAGTCAGGAAAGTGGTTGAAGGAAATGGTTCAAAATATTGTCTCCTGGTTTCCACTTCATGCAAATCTCGTTTGCATTACTTGACAGCATTATTTCACACTCCTTCAGTGAGCAGCCCACAGGAATGCAGAATAGATTGAAAATAAAAAGTGAAAAAGAAAGGTTAATTCTGGTCCTTAGAGAAGGCACCCATCATAAAACTGCAGCTTTCTTAATTACTTTCCCTCCAGGCCCAGCTGTGGAATGATCCCGAGCTGAAGGAAATATGAGTCTCCCCTCGTGTTCCTAATAACAAACAATTGCTCATATCTTACAAGCCCTTCAGTTAATTATCTCTGAGAAAACCTCGTTTGAGGCTCCTCTTTATTTATCCTGCTCCTTTGGCTTTGGCAAAGAAGTACATGTTGGTTAAATAACACCCAAATGAAGCCTCCTTTATCAGCAACCAATGTGATGTATTCACACTCCACCACATTTTTTAGCCTTGGTTTCCTTTGACTGAGAGATAAACAGCAGAACAAATTGCAGAACAAAAATAAATAAAGTCCCACTTATCTTCACTAGCCAATAATTATACCCAAAAAAACCTTTTCAAGTGTAATGAGAAATGAGCTGAGGGGAGAAATATTTTGATCTGGATGGAATTTAAATAAACAGGAGAAAACAACAAAAAGCAATGCACATTGAGAATCTCTGCTCATCTATCACGGCCTAATGACAACATTTAAATGACACAACTGGGTGAACTCTGTTGCTCCAGCAAGTTTTAGAAGCTGGAACAGAGCTGAGATTGCAAGATTAGGTTATTTCTGAAGCAGTGTCCTGACAAGGCAACATTTTGAACTCAATTTATTTCTCACCTGGAACAGACTATTAAACGATACCAATTTAATATGACTCTCTGGTGTCTACAAGGCTCTGCAAGCTTATTCTCAGGGAGAGTAACTGCCCACAAGCTTAAAAGGCCTGGAAACTTCAATTACACTGCCTTAAGAGATCAAAAATATGCTGTTATAATTGTGTGCCTGGCTAAGGACAACAGTTCGTTGTTTTTTTTTTTTTTTTTTATAGACCACACTTCACAGCAATTAATGTTTGCAGCCAAGTCAGAATACTCAGTGGTCAGCTCAGGAGGGAAAGGTGTTTGGATTTTAAAACAGAGCTGGTTTCACTCACAAAGACAACCTCGTGGTACAAGACCCACAAGGAGCAAAGAGCTGTGGAGCTGAGGGATTTGGGTGCACAAGGGACAGGTGATGCTGGATATAGAGCCATCATTCCATCTTTCACCTTCTCCTTGAAAATGTGTGTGGGTTTGGATGTATCTTTTTCTATGATTCAGGTGACTCTGATGTGTCCTTTGTTTTACTCTGAGGTTTAATATCTCTCAAGGCTGACACTTCCACACCCAGACTCTCCTATTCATTCTTCACACTGACATGAACTTTAATATCTGTTACAAACATCTATTCAAGGGCAAGTACTCTGGTCATTTATATCCAAAAATAGCAGGAAATGCAGAACAATATTTAATGATATTTGGCAGCAAAAAAGAAACCAGTTTAACAGATTTTTATGCTACCTAAGACATCTGATTTGTTCTCAGTCTACTGAGGTTCTTCATACAGGGAAAGGCAAAAGATGTCTGGAGATGTTCAATTATCTACATCAGGATTTTAAGCATTAAATATTTTCATTACATGAACATAATTCTTCCCTGCAAAGGGAAGGCCCTGGCACAGGTGCCCAGAGAAGCTGTGGCTGCCCTATCCCTGGGAGTGTCCAAGGCCAGGCTGGACAGGGCTTGGAGCACCCTGGGCTGGTGGGAGGTGTCCCTGCCCATGGCAGGGTGTGGCATTGGATGGGCTTTAAGTTCCCTTCCAGTCCAAACCAGTCTGTGATTCTATGAATAAATATGACTCGATGAATATGCATCCATATTAATAAATAAAGTAAATCTATATTAATAAATATAACTAAATCTATATTAATAAATATATCTATATGCTCCTAAACCCCAGACATATATATATAATCAATCTGTAATACAATATTTCTAGGCTTTCTAGTAGAAAGCCACTTTATCATATTTAATTCAAATTCAGATAGATAGATAGATAGATAGATACAGACAGACAGACAGACAGACAGATATAGATACAGATATGCATATATACATATGAGAGTTAATTTGGCAGTGGCAGAGCTGTGACATTGCAGCCAGAGGAGACAGAACCAGCAATTCTGCCAGCAAATAAATAAGCACTATTTTATGGTGTGCCTTGTTGAGTGTGAGATGCTCCAGAGCCAAGGGGCAGAAGCAATCTGCAATGAAATGTCAAAGCAAAGTCTTCTTGGATAAACAATGTCGTGGAGGTGACCAAGCAGGAACAGAAGCAAAAGAAATGTCAGAAATTTGATTCCAGGGTGGTGATTTGAGGCAGTGTTGTGATTCAGGTCGGCTCTGGTAGAAGTGATTCAATGGCATCTGTGTGTCAGCTCAAAGGAAGGGCAGCGCTCACAAGCTCCCTGTCCCTGATGGGGTAGAGTTACTCAGTTCCAGAGGCGTTTGAGGAGCTTTGCCAGATCCTGTTTTCCTGTGATGTCCCACAGAGGCTGTTCCCCACAGGGGGAAGGCAATTCTCAGCCTTTGGGGTCCATGGTCTCTGAGTCCTACAAGTGCTACCTCTGAGAAGATCAAATCCCACTAGTTTAGTTTGCCCTCCCCAGAGCCCCTCTGAGATTGGCAAGCTGCCCCTGCAAGTGGGTGGTGCTGGGCATCCCCAGTCCTGCCCACCCCCCTCCCATGGGTGCTCAGCTGTGGAGGGCAGACAGGAGCTCCCTGGCACCCACAAAGAGGGAAGCCCAGACTCCAGAGCCAGGCTCGGTTTTGTCATTCCTTTCCTTCTGGCATGACCTCTGCCAGAACCTTTTAAGAGGGTCTTTGGGTTGGTTGGTTGTTCCTCTTTAGGTGTGTAGTTGAAGCCAGAGCAGGTAATGGAAGTGATGAACTTCTTTGTACAGAAATTTGGAGGCAATTGAGGTTCAGGCTGGACATAAGGAAGCCTCTTTACTTAGAGGGTGGACAAACTCTGGAACAGGCTTCCCTGAGAGATGGTTGATACCCAAGTCTGGCACTGTTTAGAGACACTTGGGCAGTGCCCTTAACAACAGTTTTGGACTTTGGGTCAGCTCTGAGGTGCTCAGGTGTTTGGACAAATAGTTGTTGTAGGTCCCTTCCAACTAAGTTAAGCTATCCTAGGTTATCCTACGCTACCCTATGCCATGCCATGCTATGCTATGCTATGCTATCCTACCCTATGCTATGCTATGCTATGCTATGC
>VWZD01010389.1:0-10018 GCA_013396695.1 Sakesphorus luctuosus | reverse complement strand
ATCCTATCCTATCCTATCCTATCCTATCCTATCCTATCCTATCCTACCCAATTTTGCTCCCTTCTCTTCTCTTCCGTTCCCTTTCCAAACCTTCCCTTCCCAAAACTTCCCTTTCCCAACCTTCCCTTCCCAAACCTTCCCAAACCACAAACCTTCCCAAACCTTCCCAAACCTTCCCTTTCCAAACCTTCCCTTCCCTTCTCTTTCCAAACCTTCCCTTCCCCTCTATCCTCACGTTGTGATGATGAATTTCTCTGCACTGTGACCCATTACAGACATTCCCCACCTTCCAAACACTTGGCCCTTGCCAGTTGTGCCCCAACAGGAGCACAAACCTGTCCATGGCACATTAACAGGCTCAGAAGGGCCCTATTCCCGTGTGACGAATGAGAAAGCAAGGAACAACCTGCCATCAGCACTGCCATTTGTTTTCATTTGAAACTCAAATCCAAGATGCTGCAGCCCAGCTTATTTTGATTTATGGTTTTTTTAGAAGCACACAGGTATGACACGGTTTATAGTCAGAGCCTACCCAGGGAAAGTACATCAAAGTGCAAGTTTGGTCTCTTCTTCCTTGTCAGGCTGAGAAGACAAGAGAGAAATTTCATGAGCGTTTGTGTACTGATCAAACAGCAGGAGTGAAAGCAGCCACCCGTGAATTAACTGTCCAAACATATCAATATCACCCCAAATAAACACCATGTTTCAATTCCCAGCTCGCCCAGTACAGTGGAACAGAGAGAGACACCAAAGTGATAATGAAAAATGATTTGTAAACAGTGGGGAGGTGTTGTGGGAAATGCGTTCACACAGAAGGGCAGCAACTGAGATCTGCAAAATATTCTGGGACCTTTTCATTAGCCCTTTCGTTTTGAGGGTTTCGGAGCTAAGTTGAACAATAATAAAAGGGAAAGAATTGTGTTTTCAGCAGGAAATCAGCAAAGCAAAGAGCAATTGAAAGCTGTACAGTTGTAGCATAAAAAAATCCTGAGCCTATCGACAGTTTTCTGTAGGACAAGTATTGATTTAGTCAGAAGATAAATATGCATCGATGTGAAGGACTCTGGAGAGTTCCTTCATGCTGCAAATTAGCCCATTGATCATGTCCTTAGAGCTCCTATCCCTTCACTCCATCCTACAAACCCTGGATGCAGATATTCCTGAATTCTGAAGAAATGAAATGGATTTTCTTTATCAGCTGGATATTTTCTAGTGATATATTCACCTTGCAAAGTCCAGAAAAGTCTCCAGAGCCTCTGGAAACCTCAAGCTGCANCCCATATCAACCTGGCTCGGAGTCTTGCTTTGTGGGGGGTGGAGGGCATTCACGGCAACAGCAGGTATAAATTTTAAAAAAAGAGAACTGCATTAAAGCTCTAAACCAATAAGGGTTAATAAAAGCTTCTGGGAACACAAAATATGATTCATTTTCCCTTCAGTCCTCTGCTTGCCATAAACCAGGAATGAAGTGCCTGACCCAAGAGAGGCACCACCCAAATGCTGACAGGCAATTGGGTGACCCCAGAGCTGCGGATGGCCCTGAAAGTGCTGATGAGGTGAAAAAACATTAATTACACCTCAAATGGCTGCGCGAAACGTCAAGTCATCAATAGAAAACCGTGGCTACAAAGGTGTGAGAGGGACAGAGAAAGGGACATTGATAACGAAAGGTCCACGTTCTCCTCCAGAATTTCTCCTCTAGATTTAAAATTTCTTAAGCAGCACTTTGTGTAACAGACAAATAACTTATTTGAAGAAGGATTTGAGGTGGGTGGAGTGGAAGTGTTTAATTTGAAAAAGCAATTAAACAATATATATGTATTTATTTGAAAAATACAGGTTTCTTTGAAGCATTTGGATATTAAAACATTTTTGGGATTTATAGAAAGAATAAATTTTCATTTTTTTTATTTGTAATTTATTGAGCAGAACTTTGTGTAACAGACAAATAATTTGAAGAAGGATTTGAGGGGGGTGGATAAGAAGAGCAGGATAAGGAAAACATTTATATTTAAGTTGGTTAAAAATGCAGCACTCTCTTGATAAATGAAAAACGTCACCTTTACCCTCCTCCAGGCAGTCACACAAATACAGAATTTCTCCAAAAGCTCATCCAGGAAAAAAACCCCCTACATTATAAAATGAATGGAATTGTGATTGAAAATATTTCAATGAGTGTTTAATTTGAAATAGTAATTAAACAATATATCCATATTTATTTGGAAAATACAGGTTTCTTTGAAGCATTTGGATATTAAAATACTTTTGGGATTTATAGACAGAATAAATTTTCTTTTTTTTTTATTTGCAATTTTTTGAGCAGCACTTTGTGTAACAGACAAATACCTTAATTTGAAGAAGGATTTGAGGGGAGTGGAGAAGAAGAGCAGGATAAAGATAACATTTATATTTAAGTTGGCTAAAAACACCACTGTGTTACCTTTACCCTCTTCCAGAAAACCACCCAGATAAAGAATTCCTCCACAAGCTCATCCTAGGAAAAAAAGCCCAATATCATAAAAAAACCCCAGAATTGTGATTTAAATACCTCAATAATTGTTTACCTTGAAATAGCAATTAACCATTTTATACATATTTATTGGAAATTAGCTTTGAGCATTTGGGTACTAAAATAACTTTGGGATTTATAGTAAAAATAAATTGTCATTTTTCTAATCAAGTTTTTAAGACTTTTAATGAGTATTTTATTGTTTTATTCATCTGGATAGACTTGAGAGATGGGCTGATTCCAACAGGATGGAGTTCAAGAAGGCCAAGTGCCGGGTCCTGCCCTTTGGCCACACCAACCCCCTGCAGCGCTCCAGGCTGGGCACAGAGTGGCTGGAGAGCAGCCAGGCAGAAAGGGACCTGGGGGGACTGAGGGACAGGAAGCTCAAGAGGAGCCAAGAGTGTGCCCAGGTGGCCAAGAAAGCCAATGGCATCCTGGCCTGGATCCAAACTAGCGTGGCCAGCAGGCCCAGGGCAGTGAGCCTTCCCCTGGACTCTGCCTTGGGGAGGCCACACCTTGAGTGTTGTGTTGAGTTCTGGGCCCCTCAGTTGAGGCAAGAGATTGAGGGGCTGGAGCGGGGCCAGAGAAGAGCAACGAGGCTGGAGAAGGGAGTGGAGCACAAGTGGTGTGGGGAGAGGCTGAGGGAGCTGGGGGGGTTTGTGCTGGAGAAGAGGAGGCTGAGAGGTGACCTCAGCACTGTCTAGAACTGCCTGAAGGGAAGTTGTGGCCAGGTGGGGGTTGGTCTCTTCTCCCAGGCACTCAGCAATAGGACAAGGGGGCACGGGGGGCTCAAGCTCTGCCAGGGCAAATTGAAGTTGGAGAGCAGAAAAAACTTCTTTGCAGAGAGAGTGCTCAGGCATTGGAACGGACTGCCCAGAGAGGGGGTGGATTCCCCATCCCTGGAGGTTTTTAAAGTGAGCTTGGCCGTGGCACTGAGTGCCATGATGTGGTAAAGGGATTGGAGTTGGCCCAAGGGTTGGACTTGATGATCTCAAAGGTCTTTTCCAACCCAATCCATTCTATGATTCTATTATTCTATGGTTGTGTTTATAAGGCAAGAATTAGCAAAGGGAACAATTTTCCCCTTCTCCCCAGCTCAAGTTTAGCAGTGGAAAGTCAGAGCATTACATTGTGAAGTGCATTTTTTAGCTACGTTTAACTGAATATTTTATTGCCTTGACAGAGAGCACAAGTGCTGAACACTGAAGGAGAAGTGTTAGATGAGATGGATCATGTCCACCACGGAAACAGCAGAACAAAACCTCTTGTGATACGATCCAAGTGGCTGGAAAACGGTGTTGTTTTTTCCCAGAACCCATTTTTATTGGTCTTATCACCGTGCTCATGCTAGTTGCTCTTTCCGTTTGATTTATGGTGGAGCTGCTGGGGAGGATCTGTTTAAGTTTATAACCACATAATAAGAGACATCCATTGCCTCCAAGATAAACAGACAAGGGAAAAGATGGAAAGTAATGGTATTACATGAATTTCACTGGTACAAACAAACTCCCACGGAGAAGAAATGCCATTTATCAAAATTTTTGGGGGAAAAAAATAAACAAAAATGTAAGAAATGGACTCAGAATACTAAACAGCTTTGATTAGCTTTGATCACAAGATCAGCCTTCCTTTCCAGGTGTGTCCCTTTGGAATTACACGGCAATGAACACTCTGGAAAGGCTTTCAGTGTCTTACAAGATACTCTGGGACACTCTGCTTGAACTTTCCATCAGGCACAATACTAAATATTACAGCTCTAAAAATAGGGGATTTCCCAGGAGAGGAATTTTGAAGGTGGGAATAAGATTCTAATTACAATGTTGTATCATTAAGAGTGTGAGTTTGCAAAAGAGTAATAAAGTTTGTTATCAAAGAAATCATTTCTTGCTTTTCTCAACTTGGCAACACTTGTTTTCCTAATTGTTATTCATAGACTCTGTGGGACCTCTCAGAGAGGGTGATAAATCCTGAGAACGGAGAACAAACCAGTTCCTGGGCTCAAATCCTTCAGGCAGTTTTTCTGTTACTTGTTTTTACTTAATACATTGTCATTCACAGATATTCAACTTTTTCATTTTAATGGCCTCATTAAACCTTTTTATTCAGGTTTCCAGGTAATGTCTGGAGAATCCAATCTTCCAAAATGGAAAGGCAGGAATATCCTTAACATTAGTGGGTAAATGGATGCACAAATATATGATATTAAAAGATCTTTGTTATCTCTCTTTGGAGGGAGCTCTCCAAGATTTTGGGGAATAAACAAAGTGTTTATAATGGGAAGTAATATTTTTGAAGGTATGTTTTCTATGGTGGCATCATTTTCTCTTCATAAACCAAGTCCTAGAACAGCATCAATTTGCAGTGAGTAACAAAAGGCAGCAAATGGAACTCCTGAGGTTTAATTTAAAACACTGAGCAGTCAAAACTGCTGAAGCTACAAACGAATTCGTCCTTTCTGGGGTTGATGAAATAAGTGAAAAAATAATAACTATCAATAGCACCTCATTTCTAAAACACTTCGCATTTCAGCACCTCAAAGGACTTTATAAACCACAAAGTCATTACAGACCAGACGCCAATAAAAGGAGTTGGGCAGGAAGGAGGAGGTTGAACAACTTCCCTGAGCTCTGGTCTCTTCTTCACAATTGTAGAAGCCAAGCCTGAGTTCAATGATATTCAAACCCAACCCTAAGGACCATCATGTTCAAATTGAACCCCAAACCCAAAGCACAGAAGGAAATACTTAAATATACTCTGGATTCAGTTTTCTGTCTTCAGCCAAAGCCAACTAAAACTTGTCCATAACTTTCAGCCCTAAATCAAGGCAAATGTCAGTGGGAACCCTCAATGTTTGAAGGTATTTGATGATGCCCAAAACTTTTGGACAAAGTCTGGTGTGGAATCATGGACATTTTTTATGATAATTGCAGCTAATTTTGATGTGAAAAATAAGAAAAAGCCTCACATGTCTCTTTTGTTCTATTTTTTAAGCTGACTCTATAATTTACATTTTAAGTGCTCATTAAGGTGAAAAATGTCAGTACTGTAGAAAGAGCAAATAAATTACCTTCATGTCTTTTTTCCCCCCCTTTCTTATCATTAATCTGGAGGCCACAGCAAAAAAAAAAAATAAAGTATTCTCAATTAATACAGGAACAAATTTATAATACGTCAAATCATATGCTGGTGAAGCACCATTACAGTTCATTTTAATTAGGAATTTTGCCCTGCCTGCAGACAGGAGTATTTGTAGCAGATTTTCAAACACTACCACTGCTATTATATAGTTACCAGTGTTTAAAATCAATTAGATTTTATGGAATGTTATTGCTTGCAATTTTATGGCCCATATTGGAAGATCCTGAGATTCTCTGTCATGGAGATGCTTTGCAGTTCTCAGAGACCTCCAACTTCAACCTTCCTGAAGAACATTCATGGTTTCCCAAAGCTCTTTTAGAGTGTTTAGAGGGGGATGGATTCCTTCTGACTGGTTAGGAATCCAAATTTCTATTCCCTAGTCAAGTCTGAAAACCTTTTATCATGAATCAAGACTTGAAACTAAAAGTATTTTTGGCTTGAGGTTCTGAAATCTTGTGATGATTTGCTTCAGGATTTTACTACTTTCCCTCTCTCCTACCTTAAACTCCCAACCTTAAACCAGCCATTACCAAACTAAAAAACCCAAAAAGATACAAACCCACCAATAATACCCCTTCCAGCAATAGGCAGTCAGTAAACCACCAAACCCCATTCCATTTAATCAAGGTCTTCCAAGATCCAGAGTTCCACGTTCTCAAATCCAATGTTTTCCTGCCTATAAACTCATGCCCAAGATTCAAGATTCAACTGAAATCTTCCCACACAGAACATCTAGAGTGTGAAGTCTCTGCACACCTCACAGTGATTTAATCCTTTGATTCAATAATGACATGTTGGTTCATAATGGACTAGACAGGAATATTCCCCTCACTATGAGAACTTCCCTTTGAACAGATTTTGACAACCTGCATTTGGGAAGATGTTGTTTGCTCCAAAGAATGAACACACAGGTAAAGTTCCAAATATTATAGTTTTAAGTCATTCCTTTCTGATTCTGATTCCTTTTGTTTCTATGTAGAACTTACACATTTTCTGCTCTCCTAAACTTTAAAGTGTAGGATTAAATTTCTTACACAATTTTGTAAAAGCTTGAGACCAGAAATCAGGCCTAATTCAACTATCTGGAGAAGGGAGTGAAGCACAAGTGCTGTGGGGAGAGGCTGAGGGAGCTGGGGGTGTTTGTGCTGGAGAAGAGGAGGCTGAGAGGTGACCTCAGCACTGTCTGGAACTGCCTGAAGGGAAGTTGTGGCCAGGTGGGGGTTGGTCTCTTCTCCCAGGCACTCAGCAATAGGACAAGGGGGCACGGGGGGCTCAAGCTCTGCCAGGGGAAATTGAAGTTGGAGAGCAGAAAAAACTTCTTTGCAGAGAGAGTGCTCAGGCATTGGAATGGGCTGCCCAGAGAGGGGGTGGATTCCCCATCCCTGGAGGTTTTTCAACTGAGCTTGGCCGTGGCACTGAGTGCCATGATGTGGTAAAGGGAGTGGAGTTGGCCCAAGGGTTGGACTTGATGATCCCGGAGGTCTTTTCCAACCCAATCCATTCTATGATTCTATGATTCTATTTTCTCTACTCTTCATGCTCACAGGGCTCCAAATATACGCACCTTTGGATAACCCCATTTATAAATGCCTTGTTTGAATACAATATTATGAATTTATTCAGTGACTTCCTATCTGATTTAACTTGCTAGGAGGCTTTTACCTTCCTCCTGTACTCTGAAACTGAGTTCAGTTATTCATTATGTCTGTATTTTCTACAATTTTTAAAAATTATTTTAAATAAAACAGAGTTCTGTATGAACGTGCAGATAATTATTTTAGGGAGTTTATGGAGAGGAAACTCATCCAGAATTAATTTCAGTGAACTTCAATCCTTATTTAGAATTTTTTCTTCATTTTCATGTGATCTTCTTTATACTTTCTAATGACCCTTTTGCATGGTACAATGGGAAAGTCTGTCATTGCTGTTAATCACAGGGAGGATTTCACAGCTAATATGATGTTCCAGAAAGAAATGGGCAGTAATTACATCTTCAGGCTGGGAAACGTGGCAATTAGTCTGGGTGCTGCTCCTGGCCCAGGAAGTGTTTCCCAGTTCCACTGAATAAATTGCTTTTAGAAGATCTCAGTGTCTGAGAATGTAGCAATAAAGAATTCCCAGTGTGAGAACAAAGCAGTGAATAAACATGTGACCCCCAGACAATGTATTTCTGCCTCTCTCTCTCCCCTTACCTATCAAAAGTTGTAAGTTAATATTCATTAGGCAGGGAACAAAAATTTTCACTGTGAAACTCATTTTTTTATTTTTGGCATTTCCTCCTGAAAATATTCTTTGAAGTATTCCAAGAAGATATTTCCAAGGGAAACAGACATTTGGTTTTTCTTTTTCTCTCAAACACTTCTGTTAAACACTTTTTATTAAAACTAAAGGATTGAAAAACATAATCAACCATATTTTTGCTTAGTTTAAATACAAAAAGTGGTGGAGAAATTCAATGTATTGCAGTAAATCGTGGTAAAGCTCCTGAAGGAGCAATGCTGGAAAAGCCAAGAGTGTCACAGTGTTTATCTTTTTCAGCAGTGCTGGATCTCAAACCAAACTCTGGTGTGTGTGTGAAGTTACCACTGACAATAATTGTTTGATATGGGGGTCTGTTTTCCTCTGAATAAAGAAAATAAGACAGCCTGACTTCCCATTCAAATGAGGGGAGATGTGATCATTTATTTATCAGCAATTACACCCTTACAATTATATGGATACTTTTTAGTTAAAACAGAGCAAGACAGCCATTATCTTTGCTGGAAGTTGCAAGACAAGTTGTATGTGTGTGTTATTTAACCTTTAAGGCACCCCAGGGGGTGGGGATGAAGCCCAATATTATGATTTTTGTCATAATTGAAGGCAATCAGCTGTCAAGGTCTCTACATTTCACTGCTACCAACTCATAAATGGTGAGAGGAAAATCTCACACCTGGTGGACCATCCTTGTCCCTACAGAGCTCTGTGAGGAGCTGGGAAGGTTCTGCCCCATCAAATAATGAAAAGCTTTCAAGGAGAAGCCTCCTGGCTGTTGAGCACACCAGGGGACAATTGGCCTGATGAGGAAGGATGAAGTGCCTTGAGCTTCATCAGTCTTTGGTCCTCAGGGTTTGGCTGCAGAGAGAGTTAAATCCCTGGTGAGAACTGTGGATGCAAATGGCATTTGGAGAAAAGCCATGTCTAGATGTGGAGATATTGGAGGAAATCCATGTCTAGATCTGGAGGAAACCCAGGTCTAAACCTGGAGGTACCAGTCATGCAGTGCTGCCACAGGACTGCCTTGGAGTTGTGCTGACAGATCATCCACCCTACAGCGAAATGTGGGGTGGTCCCATACCAGAAGGGGTCTGAACTCAGATTACTTTCTCTTTGGACAATGTCCAGCCTGGAGAAGAGCAGGTTCCAGGTAATTTTGGCCTTCCGGTACCTGAAGGAGCTACAAGAAAGATGGAGAGAGACTGTTGACAAGAGGCTGGAGGAGCAGGACAAGGGGAATGGCTTCCCACTGCCAGAGGGCAGGGTTAGGTGGGATATTAGGAAGGAATTCCTGGATGTCAGGGTGGGCAGGCCCTGGCACAGGTGCCCAGAGAAGCTGTGGCTGCCCCATCCCTGAGAGTGTCCAAGGCCAGGCTGGACAGGGCTTGGAGCAACCTGGGCTGGAGGGAGGTGCCCCATGGCACTGGGTGACCTTCCCACACAACCTATTCTGGGATTCTCTGATTCTCTGGAAGTCAGTGCTCATGAGAATTCTCCACCTCAGCTGCCCTTCACACCCACACAGCATTTGGAAATTTTGGACTCTCACAGACTCTTGTGTGAATCCAAGACCTACCGTAGATGCACTGCAGCTACACACAAACACCAGGGGACTACAACATCAAGTAACTTGAGTTTTGAAATACTTACAGCATNGGTAAAGGGACTGGAGTTGGCCCAAGGGTTGGACTTGATGATCTGGGAGGTCTTTTCCAACCCAATCCATTCTATGATTCTATGAAACCTCCTTTGAGGACTTCGCAAAAGACAACAATCTGCTGCTTCTGGAGATAGATCTGAACATCCATCAGCTGTTTCCTTTTTAGCAATTTCTTTAGGATGGGGCTAAATCATGGAATCCCAGGATAGTTTGGGTTGGATCAGATCTTGAAGCTCAGCTTGTTCCACCCTTTACCATGGGCCGCAACCCCTCCCACCAGCCCAAGTTGCTCCAAGCCCTGTCCAATCTGACCTTGGACACTTGCAGGAATGGGACAGCCACAGCTTCTCTGGGCACCCTGTGCCAGGGCCTGGCCACCCTCACAAGGAAGGATTTCTCCTCAATATCCCATCAAAATCTGCCCTCCTATCCCTCCAGGCCCTTGTGGAAAGTCC
>VWZD01010388.1:0-13529 GCA_013396695.1 Sakesphorus luctuosus | reverse complement strand
TCACATGGGGAAGGGTCTTGTGGCTCAGGAGACACCAAAGTTGGGAGGAGAGGTCAGGGAGGCAGGGTTGCCCCCTCTGCCCCCTGCCACACACCCTGCCCACGTGTCCCCTTGTCCCCTCCCTTCAGTGCACCCCGAACTGCGGCCCCGGGTTCCGCCACCGCATCGTCCTGTGCAAGAGCGGCGATCACAGTGCCATGCTGCCAACTTCTCACACTCTGGGGGACAGGGTGGGATTGTTGGGGTGTCTGTGCAGGGCCAGGATTGGATTGATGATCCCTGTGGGTCCATTCCTACTCAGGATATTCTCTGATTCCAATTGGTGACATTCACTGGCAGTGCCCAGGCTGAGAGGTCCCACTCATTCTCTGAAGTGATGGACCCACAACAGGCTCTGCAGAGCCTCTCCTGCCCCTCTGCTGCCAAACACCCCCTGGAGCTTCCACTGAGCATCCCCCTGGTGTCCTGTGGGTGCAGGCACAGCTGGGCAGCAGTGATCCAGCCTGGGGACATGCAGAGCCCTAAGGCTCCCACCCCAAAAAGCACAGCTGCCCCCAAAGCACCCACACACTGGGAGAGGAGGGACTGGATCTGGGTTGCTGATGAAAGGAATTCTCATCTCCAAGAATTTCAAGGCATGTTGTGCTGCTTCAAAGGATCCTCCTGGTGTTTGGGCTCACCCTTGGCCATGTTGCTGTGGTCAGTGTTGCTGTTGTGGGGACACAAAACTGTCACTGGGATCACCTGAACAAGGGTGAGGTGACCAGCCCACCCAAGTACCTCTTGGCCAGCTGAGGGACAAGGACACTCCAGCTGCCAAGAGATGCTGGGCAGTGCTACTGGTCTCCTTTCTTCTGGGGTGGTGGCCTGGCTGCCAAGGGCACGTCCTGCCTGGAAATTGTCCCCAGGGAGGGTGTGCTGGGGACTTTTCCAGCCATCAGGATGCAGGTGCCAATGCAGGGTCACTGCTCTGTCCCCTCCCTCCTCTTCCACTCTCCCCTCCTTCCTCTTCCACTCTGCCTCTCCCCATTTCTCTCCCACAAGATTTTTAAAGGCAGAAATGCACCATCTGGAAGCCTTTCCCAAGGGATTAGATGAGCAGAGCCAGCAGGGACTTGTCCCATGTGGAGTGTCAGCTGAGTGACAGCGTGACCACAGGACCCCAATCCCTGCTCTGTGCACGGACCCCCAAGTGCAGCCCCTTCTCTTGCCTCTCTCAGTGGTGGGTGCTGAGTTTCCCCTGCTCAGCAGCTGCTCCCCAGGCTGCCAGACCTTCTCCAGGGGCTTGCCCAGGCATCCTGCTCCACAACATGCCTCCAGGCTGCTGAATTCCCCTCTCGTGTCTCCTCCTGCTCCTCCCTCTCCCAGCTTTGCTCTTTCTTCCCCCCAGCTCTGCTCAGATGGTGCCAGACACAGCTGGGCCAGCCCTCCCCTCCCTCCCAGGCACAGCTGGGCCACCCCTCCCCTCCCTCTGTTCCTTTGATGTGCTGTATCCAGTTGCCAGTTTTGCAGATATCAGTTGCTCCCATCTGAGGGGTTTCCCAGCCCTGGCACAAGGATTAGGAGTGTTGGTTGTGCCAGCCACAGCTCAGGCACCTCTGCCAGGGCCGTGCAGGGCTGCTGAGTGTCCTTGGGGTGCTCAGTAAAGGTAGAAAATGGCACAATCCACTCCACCATTTGATAAAATCCAGTTGCAGGGGGCAGGGAACTGCTCTGCTCAGCTGTGTCCTTCCATGTCCTGCTCCCAGGCACTGTAAGCCGATATCCAGCTGTCCAGCCCTTGTTCCTCGGATGATGCTTTAGCAGGGGGTGTTGGGGAATGGATATTTAAACTGTAACTTGAGCATCCTTCCCCTTCATCCTCACACTGCTGTCATTGTCTTTGCTGTGGAGAATGGTATCCACCAGCCTTGACCACAAAGAAGTGCTTGCTCTGGCCCAGTAATGGTCTGGGAGTTGAAAAACTTGGTTGCTCTCATCTAGCAGCTGAAAAAAACCCCTTGGGCAAGTCACTGAAGAGCTGTTGTCGTG
This sequence comes from Sakesphorus luctuosus, assembly GCA_013396695.1. NCBI lineage: Eukaryota > Metazoa > Chordata > Aves > Passeriformes > Thamnophilidae > Sakesphorus > Sakesphorus luctuosus. The sequence continues at coordinate 11,498 of VWZD01010388.1, read as the reverse complement.
GTTTCCCTGTCTGTAAAGTGGGCACAAGGGTGTTGCCAACCCTTGTAAAGTGCAGGATAAGAACAGAGACAGCCCATGTCTCCCAGGAGGGACAGCGTCCCACCAGGGCTCAGTGTCCAGCTCAAGGGCCTTGATGTGATGCCTGGGTCCCTCTTCTCAGCAGGGGCATCCTCCTGGCTCTCTGTGGGGGTGACAGTGTGTTTGTGAACCCCCTGATGTCTGAAGTAATTGATGGAGAGATTGAGATGGAGCAGCTCAGAGTGTGTCCTTGAAGGAAAGAAGTTTGGAGTCACCCTTAAAGAGGAGCCACCTGTGGAATGTAGGATACCTTGTACCAGTAGAATGTTTCCATGTATGCCTGGTGAACTGACTAACTGTGCTGGTTTAGAGGTAAACCAGCATGAGAAATGAACTCAACACAAGAGAGATTATGAGTCAGAGCCACAATTTAATAATAATAATACAGTAAATACCCTGACGAGAAGGGGAATTGCTGTCAACTCCCAGAACCCAGCTGTGTAACCCAGTGCCCTGGGGTACAAACCCAAAGGGGTTTGTTAGCCCTTGTGTGAGACCTGTGTGGTTCCCCCAAGTCCAAAGCAAAAAGAAGTGAAAAAACCTGTTGGTACAGGTGATGGCTGTGGTCTGGTCCGGAGTGGTGGTCTCCTCCTGTCAAGGTCCTGCTGCTCCTCTGGGTCCAACAAAAGGGTCCCCAGGTCTTCTTACCTACCCCTTTTTGTACCTTCAGGGAGCATCCAGTCCCTCCCCCGGGGTGGGGACTCACACAATGGGTGATTAACTCTGTGAGTCATGGGCTATTTTTGGACTGTTGATGGCCCATTAGCACCTACGCCCCCTCAGGCTGGGAGGGGAGGTGCCAACGACTCCCTGGGAAGCTGCTGCAAATGGGCCATTGACCTTGGGAATGAATAGATGGGGGTAGAATACATAGCTTTGGCCACCCCCACACAGTGACAACTGGTCTCACCTGCTGAACTAGGACACTAACCAACAGTGTGATGACATGTTGGATACAAGAGGAGATAAAAGATGAAGCTGTAACTAAAAATAAAACTCTAAGTTCTACGTTGTAACCCTTCTGATCGAGCCTTCTGATCCTGCTGTGCCTGATCTCTTCTGACCATCATTAACACACCTCCCTTCACCCCTACAAATGGTGACTCCAGCAGCACTCCGCGTCTCTCCTGTCTCCTTGGTGGCCCCATTTGACCCTCTGCTCCTTCCCCAGGGGGTGTGAAAGCCTGTTCCCTCAACTGCCTGGCCGAGGGCTTCAACTTCTACACGGAGCGGGCGGCGGCCGTGGTGGACGGGACGCCGTGTCGGCAGGACTCCAACGACATCTGTGTCAACGGGGAGTGCAAGGTGCTGCTGGTGGCTGGGCAGGGGTGGGCAGGCAGGGACAGACCCCCAGGCATGGCAGAGCTGCCCTCAGCCTGCCCACACAGACATGGCAAAGGTGGAGGGCTGGGGGAGTTAACCTGGAGAAGAGACCTGAGAGCCCCTTCCAGAGCCCCTGCAGGAGAGCTGGAGAGAGACCTGGGACAAGGGATGGAGGGACAGGATACAGGGAATGGCTTCTCACTGTCAGAGGGCATGGTTAGATGAGATATTGGGCAGAAATCCTTCCCTGTGAGGGTGGGCAGGCCCTGGCACAGGTTGCCCAGAGCAGCTGTGGCTGCCCCATCCCTGGAAGTGTCCAAGGCCAGGGTAGATGGGGCTTGGAGCAACCTGGGACAGTGAAAGGTGTCCCTGCTCATGGCAGGGGGTTGGAACAAAATGATCTTCCAGGTCCCTTCCAACCCAAACCATTCCATGATTCTGTGATTCCCAGTGGGGCGGGCAGCTCACCCACACTGGGCTTGTGCCCATCCACTCTCCGGGCACTGGGGGTGTGCTTGTCTGTGTTAGTGCTGGGCCTCTGCTCTCCCAGCCTGTGCAGCCTCAGGCACTTGATATTCCCCTTGAAATGGGATCTGGAGGGGCCATAAAAGTTTAATTACCATCGAGCGCTGTGGGAGTGGTGAATGTCCCCCAGCAGGCAGACAGACAGACAGACAGACAGACAGGCTCCTTCTGTCTCTGTCTGCCTCCCTTCCTGTGTCTCTGGGATCTCTTTGTCTCTGTGGTGCTCAGTGCACTGTGGAACAAAAGGGGGATTGCTCCATAGGTGGCCACAGCCGTGTTGGTGACCCCCACGATCCCCCTCAGGCTGTGGGGACAGAGCTGGAGGCTCCACGGGGACACATCAGCTGCAGGGACATGGCTTTGCTTGGGCTGCTGCAGCTCCAGCAGCTCAACACAGGCACCCCAAGCTCTGCCTTATCCCACAATCATGGGATTTCTGCCTGAACCCCTCCCAGCCTTGGAAAGAGAGACCCCCAGGACTGTCCCTGGAGAGTGGTGGCAGAGGTGATGCTGCCAAGGGGAGTGAGATGAAGCCCAGGATGGGCTTCCTGGGGTGCTGCAGATCAGCTGTGGGGAGGAAAAGGTCCCATCAGGATGGCTAATTCCCTGCTGCTCCTTCCTCCAGCACGTGGGCTGTGACCGTGTCCTGGGCTCCGACTCCAAGGAGGACAAGTGTCGTGTGTGTGGGGGAGATGGGAGCTCCTGTGAGACCATCGAGGGTGTCTTCAACCAGTCCCTGCCAGAGGGAGGTAGGCAAGGAGTGGCCTGGCCAGTGCCACCCACCCTCAAATCCCTCCTCAACTTCCCCTGCTCCTGGGCATGTACAGGACAGGCAGGGACATATCCCAGAGAAACGCCCCAAGGGGTAGGACTGGGCTGCCAGCAGGGAGCAAATGCCTCCTGTCCACCCACCAGGCTGTGCCCCCGTCACTGCTGGCACCCAAATTCCTCAAAGAGAGCTCTAAGATCCTTCCCCCCCTCCCCAGCTCACACTGCCCTTGAGCCAGGCTTGGGAGATGCCCATGGAGATCCCAGCTCCCCAGCACCTTCCCAGCACTGCCAGTCCCATCACCACATGGCACAGCCAGCAGGGCACTGTCCTGTTAGCCCAGGGACAGGAAGGGGCTCACACTCCATTGCCAGTTCCATCACCACATCGCAAAGCCAGCAGGGCACTATCCTGGTGCCCAAAGTGCTTTTTCCATCCTTTATTGTTACCCCAGGGACAGGATGGGGCTCACACTCCCACCCAGCCCAGGGCAGTGCTCTGGGCTCAGGGCCTGACCATTCCTGCTCACCAGCCCCACGTTGTTTCCCAGGTTATGAGGAGGTGATCCAGATTCCCAAGGGCTCCGTCCACATCGACATCCGGGAGCTGAACCTCTCCATCAACTACCTAGGTGAGATGGGGCTGGGGGATGCTGAAATCCCAGCCTGGCACCTCTTGCTCTGCCATTAATATGGTCTGGGAAAGGCCTGGCAAGGAAAACCTGCCAGTGCAGCAGGGGCTGGGGCTGGGGCTCCCCGGCTGGGGTTTGGGGGCAGGAGAGGGCACAGGGGCTGCTGGCAGGGCAGAGTGTCCCAGGTGTCTTCCCCAGTCCCTGTGGTGCTGCCTCTGTCCTGTGCTCACCTTTAGCATCACAAACCTGAGCAAACCCCCCATACCACCATTCCTGGCACTGCCTGTGGCACCCTGGCATCCCCCCCGCCAGCATGTTGGGTTGGGCATTAAAAATAGACCTGCTCACATTTTACTTGGGCTGGATTTTCCAGCCACTCTTCTTCACTTTTACAAAGAGTGTTTTCTTTGCCCTTTCTGTCCTCCCAGTATGGAGGGGTGGGCAGGGAGGAAGTGGGCACGAGCAGGAGCCTGCCTGGGTGCTGGTACTTCTGGGAGGTCACTGTGGGATTCTCCTGGAGCATCCCTTTGCTGGGATCAGAGATGCCCCTTCCCACTATTCAGGGACTCCTCGTGTCCCTCCCCACCGCATTCCTGTGCTCTGAGGCACAGCCCAAACTCCCATCACTACCAACTGCTGGCACCAGGGTCTCTCCTGGCAGCCCTGACGGAGGAAGCATCCTCCATCCTCACCAGCACGAAGGATCCTCCCTGCCCCGCGGCACGGTGGCACTGGAGTGGTTGCCAGCAGAGTGACAGAGAGCTGGTCCCAGAGAGCTGGTGGCAGAGAGCGAAGGCAGAGCGTGGGAATGAGCTGGGGAAGGAGCGAGCGCTCCGATCCCCCTCTAGCGACTCACCCGGGCAAGCACAGCTGGCTCTGGGCAAGCACAGCTGGCTCTGGGCACGCACAGCCCGGCTCTGGGCATGCACAGTCAGCTCTGGGCACACACAGTCCAGCTCTGGGCACGCACAGTGGGCTCTGGACAAGCACAGCTGGCTCTGGGCACGCACAGCTGGTTCTGGGCACACACAACCCGGCTCTGGCCACTCACAGCCCAGCTCTGGGCACGCACAGCTGACTCTGGGCAAGCACAGCTGGCTCTGGGCAAGCACAGCCCAGCTCTGGGCAAGCACAGCCCAGCTCTGGGCAAGCACAGCCCAGCTCTGGGCAAGCACAGCCCAGCTCTGGGCAAGCACAGCCCAGCTCTGGGCAAGCACAGCCCAGCTCTGGGCAAGCACAGCCCAGCTCTGGGCAAGCACAGCCCAGCTCTGGGCAAGCACAGCCCAGCTCTGGGCAAGCACAGCCCAGCTCTGGGCAAGCACAGCCCAGCTCTGGGCAAGCACAGCCCAGCTCTGGGCAAGCACAGCCCAGCTCTGGGCAAGCACAGCCCAGCTCTGGGCAAGCACAGCCCAGCTCTGGGCAAGCACAGCCCAGCTCTGGGCAAGCACAGCCCAGCTCTGGGCAAGCACAGCCCAGCTCTGGGCAAGCACAGCCCAGCTCTGGGCAAGCACAGCCCAGCTCTGGGCAAGCACAGCCCAGCTCTGGGCAAGCACAGCCCAGCTCTGGGCAAGCACAGCCCAGCTCTGGGCAAGCACAGCCCAGCTCTGGGCAAGCACAGCCCAGCTCTGGGCAAGCACAGCCCAGCTCTGGGCAAGCACAGCCCAGCTCTGGGCAAGCACAGCCCAGCTCTGGGCAAGCACAGCCCAGCTCTGGGCAAGCACAGCCCAGCTCTGGGCAAGCACAGCCCAGCTCTGGGCAAGCACAGCCCAGCTCTGGGCAAGCACAGCCCAGCTCTGGGCAAGCACAGCCCAGCTCTGGGCAAGCACAGCCCAGCTCTGGGCAAGCACAGCCCAGCTCTGGGCAAGCACAGCCCAGCTCTGGGCAAGCACAGCCCAGCTCTGGGCAAGCACAGCCCAGCTCTGGGCAAGCACAGCCCAGCTCTGGGCAAGCACAGCCCAGCTCTGGGCAAGCACAGCCCAGCTCTGGGCAAGCACAGCCCAGCTCTGGGCAAGCACAGCCCAGCTCTGGGCAAGCACAGCCCAGCTCTGGGCAAGCACAGCCCAGCTCTGGGCAAGCACAGCCCAGCTCTGGGCAAGCACAGCCCAGCTCTGGGCAAGCACAGCCCAGCTCTGGGCAAGCACAGCCCAGCTCTGGGCAAGCACAGCCCAGCTCTGGGCAAGCACAGCCCAGCTCTGGGCAAGCACAGCCCAGCTCTGGGCAAGTACAGCCAGCTCTGGGCATGCACAGCCCCACTCTGGGCATGCACAGTCTGGCTCTGGACAAGCACAGCCAGCTCTGGGCATGCACAGCTGGCTCTGGGCAAGCACAGCTGGCTCTGGGCAAGCACAGCTGGCTCTGGGCAAGCACAGCTGGCTCTGGGCAAGCACAGCTGGCTCTGGGCAAGCACAGCTGGCTCTGGGCAAGCACAGCTGGCTCTGGGCAAGCACAGCTGGCTCTGGGCAAGCACAGCTGGCTCTGGGCAAGCACAGCTGGCTCTGGGCAAGCACAGCTGGCTCTGGGCAAGCACAGCTGGCTCTGGGCAAGCACAGCTGGCTCTGGGCAAGCACAGCTGGCTCTGGGCAAGCACAGCTGGCTCTGGGCAAGCACAGCTGGCTCTGGGCAAGCACAGCTGGCTCTGGGCAAGCACAGCTGGCTCTGGGCAAGCACAGCTGGCTCTGGGCAAGCACAGCTGGCTCTGGGCAAGCACAGCTGGCTCTGGGCAAGCACAGCTGGCTCTGGGCAAGCACAGCTGGCTCTGGGCAAGCACAGCTGGCTCTGGGCAAGCACAGCTGGCTCTGGGCAAGCACAGCTGGCTCTGGGCAAGCACAGCTGGCTCTGGGCAAGCACAGCTGGCTCTGGGCAAGCACAGCTGGCTCTGGGCAAGCACAGCTGGCTCTGGGCAAGCACAGCTGGCTCTGGGCAAGCACAGCTGGCTCTGGGCAAGCACAGCTGGCTCTGGGCAAGCACAGCTGGCTCTGGGCAAGCACAGCTGGCTCTGGGCAAGCACAGCTGGCTCTGGGCAAGCACAGCTGGCTCTGGGCAAGCACAGCTGGCTCTGGGCAAGCACAGCTGGCTCTGGGCAAGCACAGCTGGCTCTGGGCAAGCACAGCTGGCTCTGGGCAAGCACAGCTGGCTCTGGGCAAGCACAGCTGGCTCTGGGCAAGCACAGCTGGCTCTGGGCAAGCACAGCTGGCTCTGGGCAAGCACAGCTGGCTCTGGGCAAGCACAGCTGGCTCTGGGCAAGCACAGCTGGCTCTGGGCAAGCACAGCTGGCTCTGGGCAAGCACAGCTGGCTCTGGGCAAGCACAGCTGGCTCTGGGCAAGCACAGCTGGCTCTGGGCAAGCACAGCTGGCTCTGGGCAAGCACAGCTGGCTCTGGGCAAGCACAGCTGGCTCTGGGCACGCACAGCCCGGCTCTGGACAAGCACAGCCTGGCTCTGGACAAGCACAGCCCAGCTCTGGGCAAGCACAGCNGCTCTGGACAAGCACAGCTGGCTCTGGGCACGCACAGCTGGTTCTGGGCACACACAACCCGGCTCTGGGCACGCACAGCCCGGCTCTGGACAAGCACAGCCTGGCTCTGGACAAGCACAGCCCAGCTCTGGGCAAGCACAGCCCAGCTCTGCGCAAGCACAGCCAGCTCTGGGCACACACAACCCCGCTCTGGGCACACACAGCTGGTTCTGGACACATACATCCCAGCTCTGGGCAAGTACAGCCAGCTCTGGGCACACACAGCCTGCCTCTGGGCACACACAGCCCAGCTCTGGGCACACACAGCCAGCTCTGGGCATGCACATCCTGGCTCTGGGCACGCACCGCCAGCTCTGGGTACCTGCCCTCGCCACCAGCCCCAGCAGCCAGGATGCACTTGACACAGCTGGATTTGAGCCTGACTTGGTGGCCACAGCTTGTCACACTGCCAGGAGTCCCCACACTGCCCCAGCAGCTGGCTGAGCCCCTCTTGGCATCACCTCCCCAAACTGAGGTGCCAGGCAGAGTGAGATGAGACTTTTGTTTGCCCCTCACCCAGAGCCCACCTCTCTGTGTAGGATGAGGCTGATACCATTTACCCTCTGTCATGGCACTGCTCAGAGCCCACAGGTGAGAAGCACCTGGCTGAAGCTGGTCCAGATGCTTCCAGCCCTTCTGCTGACCTTCCTCCCCTGTCCCTGCAGCGCTGAGAGGGGAGAATGGCGAGTATTTCATCAACGGGAAGCTCTCCATCGATCCCCCCCGGCGCTTCGACATCGCCGGCACAACCTTCCACTACAGGAGATCCCCTGAGGAGCCTGAGTCACTGGAGGCCTTGGGACCCACCAACATCACCCTCTTTGTCATGGTTGGTAACACGGTTCCTTCAGGCCTCACCTGGTAGAGACCAAAGAGACCTTGCCACGTCTTCATGGGACTTTGTAGTATCAGAGAATATCCTGAGCTGGAAGGGACCCCCAAGGATCATCCAGTCCAACTCCAGGCCCTGCACAGACACCACAACAATCCCACCCTGTCCCCCAGAGCCTTGTCCAAATGCTCCAGGAGCACTGGCAGCCTTGGGGCCATGCCCACTGCCCTGGGGAGCCTGGTCAGTGCCCACCTCCCTCTGGGAGAAGAACCTTTTCCTGATACCCAATCTAAACCTCCCCTGACTCAGCTTCAGGCTGTTGGAGTTAATCAGTTCCTGCCTTTCCTATCTGGAGGAAAGGGACACCGCGGTCGGAGGTAAATGGGGATAAACTCTCAGGTCTCCCTACTCTGCCAGGCTTTGGGATGATTTATTCCTCAAGGGCAGGGGAGCTTCTTTTCTGATCACTGTGCCACTGGTGGCTGCCACATCAATCCTGGGAGAGACTGGGAAAGGGAAAGGGGGGATGTTTTCAGCTGCCCTGGGTTTTTTAGAGAGCTTGTGGGATGATCCAGGTGGGCTCAGCCATGATGGACTTCACAGGTGCCTTTCTCTGCAGGTGCTGGTGCGGACGGAGCCGCAGGGGATCCGCTACAAGTTCAACGCCCCCGTTGGCATGGATGGCTCCACCCAGTACTCCTGGCACTACAGCCCCTGGACCAAATGCTCCGTGTTGTGTGCAGGGGGTGAGGTTTGACCCTGGGTGGGGCTGGGGGCACACGTGTCTGCACTGCTGGGACTGCCACCCACAGGGTCTGGGCACCACGAGGCAGCAGCAGCTGCTCCCAGGACTGTCCAGGGTGCCTCCCTGCACTCAGCCAGTGCAAAGTGGTGCCAGGCAGCACAGCCCTGTGGGCAGAGTGTCAGGACAAACAGCCTGGGTGCCATTTCCAGCTGGATCACAGGTGTGAGTGGTAGAAGTGGAATGAGATGATAGAATCATAGAACGAGTTGGGTTGGAAGGGACCTTAAAGCCCATCCAGTCCCACTCCCTGCCTTGGGCAAGGACACCTCCCACCAGCCCAGGATGCTCCAAGCCCTGTCCAACCTGGCCTTGGACACTTCCAGGGATGGGCCAGCCACAGCTGCTCTGGGCACCTGTGCCAGGGCCTGCCCACCCTCACAGCCAAGAATTCCTTCCCAATGCCCCATCTAAGCCTGCCCTCTAGCAGTGGGAAACCATTCCCCCCTTGTCCTTCACTCCAGGCCATTTTAAACCCATTTACTCATGCAATGCATGGAATCCTGGAATGGTTGGGTTGAAAGGGACCTTAAAGTGCATCTTGTTCCACCCCCTGCCATGGGCAGGGACACCTTCCACTAGCCCAGGTTGCTCCAAGCCCCATCCAACCTGGCCTTAGACACTTCCAGGGATGGGCCAAGGACAGGTTGGCCGATCACAACAACCTCTCTGGCCTCAAATTCACATGTCTGTGAACTGAAACACCACTGGTGCTTCCCTGAATCCCTTGGGCTGGTTCCCATGGGGATTGACACAAAGCTTTGGGCCATGTCCCATGGCTCTGGAGAGCCTGGCTGTGAGGGCCTGAGCTGCTGTTCAGAAGGAAACAGCTTCATGATGTTCCCTGTTTAAAGCTCAGGGCCATGATCATGTGTGCTTAGACCCCAACCAAGTGTTGTCCCTTCTTGTTCCAGCTGTTCCCCTCAGTGCTGCCCAGAAAGTGCTACAAGGCCGAGCTTAGAACAGGTTCATTTGAGGGTGAGATCCTTAGAATACTTTGATCCTCCATCCTCTGACAAGCCCTGGCTTTAGAATCATAGATTTATAGAATCATTAAGGTTGGAAAGATCCAAGATCGTCAAGTCCAACCTGTGACCAACCCCCAACTTGCCAACCAGACCAGAGCACTGAGTGCCACAATCCAGTGGTTGACACCATCATTTCACTCCACCCATTTTTCACTGGACATGCCAGAGGAGGCCTTGATTATGAATACAGAAGTAGGTTCAGGCTTGAGGAGCAGGGACAAGTGGCTGCTCTGTCACATCCCCCCCAGGAGCAGAGCTGTGGGGCCACTTCAGTGTGAGCCTCAGCATCCTCCCCTTTCTCCTTTGCCTCTTTTCTTTTGGCAGGCAGCCAGATCCAGTCTGTGGTGTGCAAGAAACTTTTTGATGGCTCAACTGTCCCCAACCATTTCTGCAGCCCTGAAACCAAACTGCTGGAGAGGCAGAGGCCGTGCAACACCGAACCGTGCCCGCCAGCGTGAGTACCATGGCAGGGAGCACAAGGAGCGAGTGAGGGTGGCAAAGCCAATGTGGAAGAGGGTGACATTCCCCCCTCTCTGCCATTCCTGGGGCAGAGTCCATCCCCTACCACAGCACCTCACAGCAGAAGAAAAACCTGTTGGTCAGGCAATACACAAAATTATCCAAAGTTCTACATCCTTTTTCCAAAGGTTCCTTTTCCACCTTCTGCCAGTTCTGAATCAGGATGACACCAGTATGTGTGACACTGGTAGAGTGGGTGTCCAGGGGTGACACTGGAGCAACTCTGCTGGGGAAGAAGGGGAGTTTTCCACTCCCAGCTACTCAGTGAGTCCCTCCAGAGTTGTCTCAGCCTGTCTCTGTCTGTCCTTGCCCCTCTCTCTAAGGGAAGGGGAGATGTGGAAGAACTCCATGGTTCAACCAGAGCTGTCTGAGGGGCCGTGGCTGTCTGAGGAGCAGGGCTGGGTGCAGGAGTACAGGGACAATTCTGGCCACCATGCCCCTCTCCAGCTTTGCTGTTTGACCTGTCCCCAGGTGGGTGATTGGGAACTGGTCCGAGTGCAGCCGAAGCTGCAACGAAGGCGTCCGCACACGCAGCGTCTTCTGCAAGCGCAAGATCTCTGCCACCGAGGAGAAGACCTTGGATGATGCCTCCTGCTCCCACCCACGGCCAAAGATGCTGGAGCCCTGCAACAACCAGACGTGCCCTCCAGAGTGGGTCGCCCTGGACTGGTCAGAGGTGAGTGCCAAAGGTGGGACATGGAGCTGGGGAGGAGCCTGACGAGCAGTTGAGGGCACTGGNGGACAGGGTGGGATTGTTGGGGTGTCTGTGCAGGGCCAGAGGTTGGACTGATGATCCTTGGGGTCCCTTCCAGCTCAGAATATTCTGGGATTCTGTGATTAACAAGATCTCTCCCCTCTCTGAGGGCACTGCTCCAAGGAGGACAGTGGCAGTTGGTGACGGCTGCTGGCCATGGAGAGCATCACATGGGGAAGGGTCTTGTGGCTCAGGAGACACCAAAGTTGGGAGGAGAGGTCAGGGAGGCAGGGTTGCCCCCTCTGCCCCCTGCCACACACCCTGCCCACGTGTCCCCTTGTCCCCTCCCTTCAGTGCACCCCGAACTGCGGCCCCGGGTTCCGCCACCGCATCGTCCTGTGCAAGAGCGGCGACCACAGTGCCACGCTGCCCACCTCGCAGTGCCACGAGGCCTCCAAGCCCCCCACCAGCATGAGGTGCAACCTGCGGCGCTGCCCCCCGCCCCGCTGGGTCACCGGCGAGTGGGGAGAGGTAGGTGTGGGATGACTGTGTGTTTGTGAACCCCCTGATGTCTGAGGGCATTGAAGAAGAGATTGATACGGAGCAGTTCAAAGTTGTCGTGGGTTGAACTGGCAAAATGCCAACTGGCCAATACAGAGTCAAAGCCTCCCTCCCTCTCCCACTGAGAAAAAGGAGAAAGGAAAAAAAAATGGAAACTCAAAACAGGTTAAACTTATAACTATGTATGTTTATACAGAAAGGAGAGAATTAAAAGAAAACTACA
>VWZD01010387.1:383243-404345 GCA_013396695.1 Sakesphorus luctuosus | reverse complement strand
GTTCAATAAATGGATTGGCTCTGACTTTCAAGGTGTCCACCTTATTTCTTCGCCTTCTGGGTAGCAGGGCGGGTGGACTTAACCTGAAGTACTTGCAGCTACAATCCACCACAGCTCAGCAAGCAGCCAAAAGAACCCCCGAGGCTGGTCTGATTCTTCTCCCCAACAATCAAGACTGCGTCAGCTATTTTTGTCAATTGTTTTGTTCTGAAAAAGCAGTATCATTTCAAATTATTTTCATTTTATGGTAGACCTTCCCTTTCTCCTCTTAAGTTTATGCAGAGTATCCACACCACCCTCAGATTTTTCACAGTTTTCAGTCTAGCACATTGAGATGCACATTATCTAAGCTGCAGATTAAAATGATTTTTTTTTTAATACAGCTCTCTATAAACCTGACTAGGCATAATCTGCAGGGTATGGATAGTACATATTCCATGCCCTGACTACCCTTTTGACATTAGAATTTTTTTCCTCAGATGCACACTTTGAATAGATTTGTTATGAAGTTAATGTTCAGAAAATTTGTATTGTGTTTCACTGAAGAATGATGCTATCCATATTATTAACTGCATTCTTTCTTTCCCTTGATATATACTTCTCATCAGATGTATTTTGGATCAGTGTTATCTTGCTTTGTTTTCTATATTAGTTTTGGATTGATGCCAACTCAAATGGCTCTGACTTGGTCTTCATCTGTTTTTCAATACTAGTTTTGCAAGAAGGAGACAAAGAACTTGCAGGGTTTTCTGACCTAATATTAGCTTTTTTGTTTGTTTCAAAAATAGTACTGAGGGACTGAATCTGTGAGTTAAATTTTAAGTTGGTAGATACTGAGCAAGGGTAGAACAAAGATTCTCTATCCCAAAACACTTAAAGGCTGAATATGAAACAGAAGACAATATAGGATATATTGAGAAAAGATATTTGGAGAGGACAAAAATTCACACTTTCAAGGTTCAACTGTGTGAAATCACTGTTTTTCATTGTATAAAAAACTTCATTAGTATAAAACAACTCCTTACTGCAGTGCACGCAACAGCTACAATTAACTGCTGGGTTAGGCATTAATGTGCTCACCTCTCCCAAAAGCCAGGTAATGACTTTTGACTGGTGATGCAGTTGCTACTCAGGTGGAAAATATTGTCCCTGATGTTCTTTGGAGTGGCCTGGCCCTTGCTGATTTTCTATTTTCTGCTTTTTTTCCTTTAAGATTTTTCTATGTTTTCATATTAATAGTTTTCACCTTTTATTCTTGAGCTGCTAATATTCATCATCTCAAAATTTTTACCTGTGTCTGCAGCTTTACCATCCTTATCCCAGTATGGCACAACTGTGCTGATGTTCTCACATATACTTCTCACAACTAAACTTTCTTCAGGAGTCTGAGACAAGGTTACACAGTTGGGGTATATTGGGAGTAAGTCCTGTACAAAAAATATCTGAACCCTTGATTAGTGTTAGGGTGAAATCACAGAATTATGTCATGGGTAATGTTGGAAGGGAGCACAGATCATCTGGTTCAGCTTCCCTGCTCAAGCAGGGTCATCATAAAGTGCATTGCACAGGATACTGTCCAGAGAGTTCTTGAATATCTCCAGTGAGGGAGACTCCACAAACTCTCTGGACAACCTGTTCCAGTGCTCAGTCACCCACACAGTAAAGAAGTTCTTCCTCATATCCAAGTGGAACTTCCTGTGCATAAGTTTCTACCTATTGTCTCTTGTCCTATTTCTTGGCACCATCAAGAGCCTGGATCCATCCTCTTGAGACCCTCCCTTCAGATACTTACAGATGTTGATGAAGTCTCCTCTCAGCTATCTGTCCTCAAGGATGAGCAGGCTCAACACTCTCAGTCTTTCCTCTCTAAAATCCAACAAAACTATCATTATTTTCTTTACAGTGAAGCACTTCAGAGGATGATCATGCTTCATTCTCTCTCTTCCCTACCCTCATGTTGTGTTCATGTTCATAGCTCTCCATAATCTAGTTGCTACACTGTGAGGACAGACACTGGGGAATGGAAGGCTTCCAAAGACAGAGTCCTTACTTGACTGAAAAATGTGAGTGCCTCAGCACTGACATCTTCCTCTCATGTTTCCCAGAAAGATTAATGTTACCTAGATTTCTGTGACTTGGATTCCTAAAGTGCATCTGTCCCTGATGAGAGGCCAGAGCTGTAAATCCCTGTCAGCTGAAAGGTCCCATGCTGTCATGATAAGGATTTTGGCTTTGTCTTCTGCATTTCCTAGTAGTTAATGTAGTCATGCTTCCCCACAGACCCTGTTTTTACAGACCTCATTTAGAGGCACTCTCACAGTTCTCTACTTGAGGAATCTGTGCAGCTGATTTAGATCTGTGAATTCTTCTGCAGAAAAAAAGCCTAAAGTTTAGGTACCACTACATGCAACCCCCTTGTGCATTTGAGCATTATTTTCGCAGGTTGGTTTCTAATTGTGTATACTGTGACTCCTATTATATACTATTTCACTGCATGGTTAATCAGTGCTTACACAGTTGCATGAATACAGCCTGTTGCAAATTATAGTGAGGGTTTTTTGCCTTTATTTCCTAGCTGTGATTATAATCAAGATTAGGTAATGTCTTGCCCATGAAAAAAGACTCTACACAGATTTTTTGTTGGTTGTTGCTTTGGATAAATTATCTCCTGCACTCTTTTAGTATCAGTATGCTTTCGCGGAGAGCTAGTTAATTTTACAAGAAAAAGAATTCTCTTGTATTCTTGTTCACCTCTGCCAAAATGATAATTGATTCAGCAACAGAGTAATTAAAAGGTGACATATTACAGAACATAGAGCAAGCCAGAGTTACGTCAGCTCAATAGTCTTGAAGTCAATGGAAACTGCTGGCTTCTTTACTATTTTATACAAGATTTTAACTAAGTATTTTAAAGCACATGGCACACTTATAATTATTTCTTATTTAAATTTATGATATCTTTAATATTAGTGAAAAGTGTTTGAGACATTAAAACATGCAAATTCATCTGTATGTTGTATGCCAACTAGGAAGGCAATTAGCTGTTTGGTTTATTTTAATGAACACATAAATTATTCTTAGTTTCAAAACATCCTAGAGAATACCTACTTCAATGTTCATAGAATACGTATTGAAAAGCTTAGAAATAAACCAGACTCATTTCCCATCACCAAGGAGAAATCGTAAGTATGTGCCTTCACTGAAGAGGATAAAGAGAGGGAGTCCTGTATCAACAGAGAAATAAAATAAGTATTATCAATGCACCCAATATGATGAAGAATCTGCAATAAATTATTTCACTTCTGTCAAGTTAAAACTTTCAGTTTGAGTACTCAAGCCCATGTCTTCTCTGGTACTGGAAAACATAATGCAATTTCTCCTGTTTTGGGAAATCTTATGACTTTAGCTATTATATCCATCCTGTTGTCTTTTTTAGGTGAGTTTCCTTGACCAGCTGGAAGCGTATTTATATGACGCCACTTGCTATTGTATTAGAATGTCTTTTAACCTTTATGTTTTTGCCTTGGTTTCATTCATGTAGAATAAAGAAATATGACTCTCTCCATTCTATAGTAAGAATTTTAGGAGATAGTTCCACAAGGATTTTTAGGCCTTTAAAACTAAAGGTACCTTCAATAAAGCAAAGAAGCTAACACAAGTCTTTAAAGATTCATGGTAATATTGTAATCTCTGTGCTGTGTCCAAGATCCAATTGCACTATGCTTTTCTTCCCTTTGGCATTGTTGACATCTCAAGTACATGAGCATGTTCTTGCTAAGGCATTTGTGTGTAATCCATTAAAATGTGCAAGCATACAGGTAAGTGTGCAACTCCTAAAGACTTCAGTGGAAAACCTCGCCTGCTTGAACTTAGATACAGAAATATAACTAGTTGACACTAGTATTTATTTTTTTTCCTTAATGAACTTATCCCTTTTCATTGCCACTCTTATCCACTATCAGTCAATTAGCTGATTTCATTCTTAAAAGCTTGTCTTCTGTATAACAATAATATCAAGATTACGATCTTGGAAGGTTTCTGAACATTTTATAGTTACTTAGGATAGACAAATAAATAAATAAATAAATAGACATGTGAAGACGCATTAAAAAAGTTTCATTCTGTAATCCACTTTTTTTTTTTAATTGATATTAGGTCAATATATCCTTGTGCTTCTATGCTTAACCACAGCCAGAAAAATTGCTGTTATTTTGGGGGAATTTTTTTTGTGGGCTTTTAGTATTCTGGTTTAGTTGATAGAAATTAGATATGAAAACCTGCAGGTTATATAAAGAAATAATACTGATTCCATGCCTTTTAAGTAAATTTCCCTTCCATGCCTCAATTTATGCTTTCATCCCAACATTCACTAGCAAAATTTGGAAATAAAACAAGATTTTAATAAGTGTTTTCTAAGTTTTAAAGATATTGACATGATTCTCTTCCAAGAATAAACTCTTCATATTTGTACATGCAAAACTACATTTATTTTTCCAAGTATCTCTCTATGTAGTTAGTTTTTTGACTTTAAATAAAGAGTTTGGTGTTGAAACAATTTAACGGGTGATGTTTCAAAGAATCACTGAATAGCTGAGGTGGGAAGGGACCTCTGGAGACCATCTGGTTCACTCCCTTGGTTAAGGAAGGACACTACTGGCTAGTTGCCCAGGAACATGGCTTTTGAATAACTCTAAGGAGGGAGACTTCACAACCTCTCTGGGCAACTTGCACCGGTGGCTGGCCACTCTCACAGTACAAAAGTGTTTTCTGGTGGTCAGAGGGAACCTGCTGTGTTTCAGATTCTTCTCATTGTCTTGGCTCCTGTCACTGGCCACCACTGAAAATATCATTGTTCTGTGCTCTTTGCACTCTTCCTTCAAGTATTTATATATAATTTGCCTTCTTTGCAGAAAGCGCACATTACTGGCTTGTGTTCAAATCAGTAGTCACCAGAATTTCTAGGTCCCTAGTTTTCAGAGATTACTCATAAAAGTCAGTTAAATTATGTTGGAAAGCATATAGAGTGTTCCATTTTACTATGTATTTTAATATAAATGAAGAGAAATATATCCTAAAACTGAGCTTCTAAAAACATATTTAGCAGCAAATACATCAAAGTAAATGTTTATTACTAGTAAGTTTGTGGTTCTACTAATATATTTATCATTATTTCATCTGAGTTTTTTTAATCTTTATTGTTAAACAAATGTTTAGACAGAATTTTTATCAACATCTTAAACAAAACTGTATCAACCTAAAGAGGTTGTTTTTTCATGAAGGTTGGTAATTCACTGTTTAATAGATGAGAGATTTTAGACATAATTGCAGATAATTGCATTCATGAAGAAAATCTCTGTACACAGTGAATAAGTTTTGGGGGGGTTTAGTTCATTATGCACTTTTGTAATTTATGCACTTTTGTAATTTATTCACTTTAGATAACTGTGGTAGTTTTGGCTTTAGGCCTCGGCTAGGCCTAAATTTAGCAGGCCCAAAGGATGTGACATAGGTCAGAAAGGACAAGCATCACCTGCCTTAAACAACCAAAGAGGTATTTCATATCATTTGACATGATCAAAAAGTGTCAAGAAGTATAAAAAGAGAGAGAGGAGGAGCTTCTCTCTCTTTTGGGTTTTGCCTCAGGCCGGTAAAGATGCACTGTTCTGCCTCTGCTGAGATTAGGCCTTGCCGCCTTCCGCACTGTTGTATTCTAGGGCGATGAACATTTTCTTGTTGATTTTTCTCCTCTCTTGCTGGGATGTTTCTCTTGGGGAGTTTTTAGGAGGTTTTTTTGGGTTGGGGTGATTGGAATTATTTGGTTGTGTGACTCAGTAGTTGTTGTTAGTCTGGTTTTCTTTTCTCACATTTGTATATATATGTATTATATCATATTCTGTTTTTAATTGTCTTTCTTTTGTATGATATAAGAAGTTTGGTACTTCACTTTTGGGTTGTTTTTTTCTCTCCCTCCTTTTCCCTCGGCTGGGGGGAGACCTTTTCTCTCTGTGTTGGGCAGTTGGCATTTTGCCAGCTCAACCCAAGACAATAACTTATACCTTTAATGGTATTTTTAGTTATTAATTTTAAACACGGTTATGATAGTTTAACATACATTATAGAATTGTTAATTGTATCAATCTTTAGGGGTTTGTTCTAAAATTACTATACTTGTCAAGTTTAAGACTTTCTTATCTATGCTTCACTATGGATATGTTCTTAGCCATCAGTTCATCCTTCAGCTTAATTATAATATCATTTTCTTGTCCTTAAGCTACTCCAATTGCTGAAAGAATATTTTATTCTGTTCCAAAGAGATTTTTTTTTCCCAGACAAGTTAAATATTAATTAGAGATAACAGTATTCACAATGGAAATATAGGAAATATCTGTCTTCTCCAAAAGATTTGCTCTCTGGATGCATCTCAGTCTACAAGCACCTATTTTTACTGAACAAAAGATATTTCAAGTTTTAAAGTGTAAGTGAAAAAGTGCAACTATTGGAGAGTAACTAAAACACTCTTTTACAGCTTCTCGATAGGATTTGTATGGCTGAACTAGTTCATTTAGTACATATTGCAAATACAGAGTAGATAAAGGAGTGTCTAAGAAAATCTTTGCTTTTCAGAAAGGTTTCTTCCAAGGAATGAGTCAACAGCTTTGGAGATGCATGCTTCCAGGCTCTTTCTGTACTTGCTGGAATGACAATTATTTTGCTACACAGCTATAGGTACTTTGCAGAAGAGAGGATTGTCCAACTAAAATGTCCCTGGACATTTATCCATAAAAGACCTTATCTTCATCCAAAAAAGAATCCTCTAAATTTTCTCTGAACTAATCCTAGAATCATATAAACTCTCCAGATGGTTACTGTTTCAGTATTTAAATCCTCTATTTATTTCTTCAGTCATTCCATTCAATATAATACATTGTTTCTTCTAAACTTTCCCACTCCATTCACTGCTGTTTTCTTACATCAAATTTATCTTCTGCTATGATGTGGTAAATCTAGATTCAGGCACTTCAGTTAGTTTATAAGAATTTTTAAGAATAAATAAATATTTGCTGACAATTAATTTGAAAAGTATTTAAAACTGACATAAAATGCCGTTTTGAAGACTTCCCAGTTAATGTGTTTCAAGGAGTGTCAAACACTTTGTGTGGACAAGACACATCTGCTTAGAGTATAGGATTTTCAAATTCAAGGTAATTTGACTCATGTTGAATAAATAGGGTATCACACTTTTTTCTTCTTTTTTTTTAATCAAAGAAACACGACACGGTTTGTGTTATGATGTCCTGAGGTTAAAAGGGCTTGTAATCTATTCCTCATGTGCTCAGGATTGTGTGAGTCCAGGACAGTGTTTGGAAACCTGGGTGTCTAGTTCCGGGACTGTGCATTATGCAATACAATAGGGAGTCTTCAGGCCAAGCCAACATATAGACCTGAGATTTTATCTTGCTACCATTTATTTTAATTTCAGGTAATCAATGGCTCATTAGCTGTTTCATTAACTTTAAATTTCTTCAAATCAGTCCTACTGGAAAGTCCCACAATTAAAACTGTGAAGAGTTCTACAGTAGAGCAAATGTTAGCTTTTAACTCTTCTTCAGTGCAGTCAATGGCACCATTTGGCTCAGTCCATTTCCTTACATCCCCCTCCCTCTGTCTGTTATTCAGGATCGATGAGCTGGACAGAAACAGCAGCCCAAGCCTGAGGCTGGGGAGAGGGTTCTGAAGTAGAGAATGAAGGACAAAGACCAGGTGGGAAAAGTGAGAAGACTCACCTTCAAGGCCCTGGTAAATCCATATGTGCACAGAAGTATGTATACACACAACAGAAGCATCCAAAACATCTGCCCTAGGGATCATCATGATTTTAGCTGAACTATAATGCTGGAGAAATGCTGCTAGTTTAGCTTCAGTTTGTGGTCAATGAAGAGCTTTACTCCAGTTCAGGGCCATTTAAAAACAAGTTATAGGCTGGTTTGAACTGGGTTTTAGAGGATTTTAATTTTCAATCTGATCCTTTGAGTGCAACTCTGTAACACCTATTTTGCTTTGTGTGTTTGCCTCAAACACAGCTCTGTGGCATTGCTACAGGTACCAGGCACTGTGCCCTCCATCACAGCACTCAGCTATTAATTCTCTTCCTACTTCTCAGAAAATATCAGTTCAGGAACTGGATGTGGCAGGCAACCAATTGTAATAGCGAGGTTTATTTTTTTAGACAGTGTTAATTTAGTGACATAGAAATTATACCCTTCCTATTAAATTTGTAGTCTCTTGGATGTTTCAGGGAGAGCTAAACACCCTCAACTCTCTGGACACACCAGTATCTTATAGAAATCCTTGGATTAACTTAACAGTGAGGAGAACCTAGTGCTTGTGGTTGTTCATAAGTGATACCTATAGAAGACTTCTCAGTAAATCACAATCAAAACCTACCATCATCCATACATTGTGCATGTACAGACATTGGGAAATAGTGTTATATCGGCTTCTACACTAAACTATGGACATTAGCTCATCAGATTTAAGATCTCATATTGAGACACATGGTACACGTAAAGTGACATATACATAGAATCAAAAGTTTCAGATTTTCTTAGCTTCTAGAAATAAGAGGAAATAAAAAAACCAAACCCAAACAAAACAAACAAACAAACAAACAAAAACACCAAAAAGCAAACTCCAAGCAGATACCACAAAGAACTTGAAGCGCATAGAGCAGCCTAGTGGGCATTATTTTTAAGGCAAAGTCACTGAAGCCATTCAAAAAACAATTACATTGAATGGCTCCCTGGGGGACACTGGAGCTCTGAATAGAAATAAGTTCCTGAAGGTTGAAATGCCTTCAGTTCCTAAGCTTCAGATCTATTAGACTTTGATTGTACTGAGTACACCTGCAGATCTGAGATATATATTATAGTTAAAAGATAGTGATTTACATCATCAAAACACAGGCTTCTGTGGCAAGGTCAATTAATAAATGTCTGCTGCAGGTAGATCACCCTGACCTGACAAGTCTGTGTTTTTCTAAACAGAGAGTCATGCAGACACCTCTAGACCAACCATATAGTACTTTACTGGAAAACTTCTTAGTCCAGAGTTCTCTCAGCGTTTTCTGATCACAGGCAAGCTAAGCAGATAGCACTGTCACACAATGGAGCTGATGTTTGCCCATCACTTCTTTCCTGTTTTCTGTGAATTACACACAGGGAGTTTTACAAATTGAATGCATCTCAGTTGCAGGCTAGTGGTGTAACCAGTAATTCAGAGAATGAAAGAATGCTTCCAAAATCAAATGAATTCCCTGATTATCCTCAAAAATTGTATTGAAATTGACACATTACAGAAGTGCTGATTAATGATAAGCAATCTGAGAGTCTCAATACTGCTACCATTAAGGATGACTCACCGGTTGTGCTCCTCTGCATATACTTTCTGTGAACCCAAGTACCTTCTTCAGACACTGCTGATGAAATACAAACTAATGTTCTTAGCTTGCAAATTCTTAAATGCTAATAATTAGAATATATCATCCTGCTATACTATTCCAACCACGAGCACCTAGGTCAAAAATATAAATGATTGTCTTTCAGTGGCATGAACACTGATTTGCATTTGATGCACCTGTTAAAATTCTTATAGACTGTATTTTGGAGAACAAATTATATGGATTTATGTTATTTGGCCAGCTTCTGAGTATACACTCTGAGGGCTTGTTGCCAGAACCAGACATTTTGAAGTGTTGATGGAGACTCAAGCACCAGCTTCTGATATTACTAAACTCATCTTCTGTTGGAGGTCTCTGAAGGCTGACTTGCACATGCTGGTTTAACTTGATCCTTACACACATGGAAGCACCTGCCTGAAATTTTTCAGCTTCACATGGATTGACTTCGGCCTATATCCTGGGCTTCTGTTAGTTTCTGCTTGCTGTCATAAGCTAAAAGTTTGTAAGTAAGGAGTGAAACTATACTAGAAAAAAATGTTGCTATTTTATGGTAATTAAAATATTCATCAAGTTCAGCAGTATTTTAACTAAAATATGGAAATTATCATGCACAAAATGCCAAAAGCCAGGCAATTTTTTGTAGGATATCCTAATTTATTTTCACAGAATGCTGGATAATTTATTTTATGTTACTACAGGAGATTTTCTTTTTTCTTTTTTTCTTCTTTTTTTTTTTTTTAATGTGTAGGAATAGTACCTCTGTAGATTCATTTATTTTTTCAGCAAAGATCTGGCTGACTGAATACTTTGATCTCTTTGCATGTCAGCACATTACTATTTGCATTTTATATTAGAACAGAAACCAGGGATACCTGGTGTAAGACCCCAGGCTCCGAGCTACGAGCTCATTGAAGTGGTTTTGCTCTAAAAATGTACAAGGTTCCAAAAATTCACCCGCCGAATTTATGAGAAGAGCCCTCAGTTTTCCTAATATGTTAAGAGAGAGTGAAAAGGAGAAATGCTGCACACATTTTCTCAGGATGTACTTTTACTGGTAAACTTTAGAAAATAATGGAACTTGGCCAAAGTTTAAGGGCAACATTCAACCAAAATAAGGCGTTTCTCAAAGCACTGACGTAGCACATGCTAACACATACAATTTAGCAAAATCCTACTCATCCTGCTTTAAATTACCCAAAATAAATAAGAAAGAAGATTAGGAGAAGAAATAAAGAAATAGAGAGAAAAAGAAAATTATGGCTACCACCTCCAGATCCAGCATCAATCTAGCTACAGGAGTCCAGAATGATGGCAGCACATGGTGCTGCTTTTATGTGCTTTGGCCCCCTGTGGCCAGAGCCCCCATCCCCTGGCAGGACTTCTGGTGTTCCAGCCTATCTGGGTCTGGAGTGGAGCTCTGGGGCGTGGCATGAGGAAGTGTTCCCGGTGTCCAGTGCCTGACAGCTGTTCAGGGGCTGCCCAAGGAGACTCCAAGGGGCTGGCGTATGGAATAGGGCATCACCTCACATTCAGCATGTCCCTTCCCTCCCGCACACACACTCAAGTTGGTCCAAGCCAATAATTAATATAATATTCCAGTGTCTCACACCTGGTCTGTCAACACTTTTATCTTTTTTGCTTCCTTTCTGAAAGTCTGACTCACTCTACCCCAGGTAAAATTTGCAGTCCTGGCTGTCTATTGTGTATTTGATTGTTGTCAAATTCAGCTTTGAAAACAGATATGAGTGAAGTTGTTCTGGAACCTTGAAAATAACTTGATACCAGTGACTTCAGTTTAATGTCTAAATGCAATTTATTTTAAAATTAACTTCATAAACTCCCCTGTGAAGTTGGAGGGACTTATCTATTGGAAATTTCATTAACTGAAAGGAAAAAAAATATGATCTACCTGTTGCTGTCACTTTACTGCATAAACATATACATCCTGGGTCAGGATGTGTTGCAAATCCCATGTTATGCAAGTTTTTTTGCATGAGTTGTGTTGCTTCCCCACACCAGAGTGCTGTGAGTCTCATTTGCATCAGTAGCACACCAGCCCTTTGGCCCTGGCAGCTGTTAGCTCAGCTCCACAGAACCAGGCAGGAAAGCTGACATTACACTTCTTCTCTCCAGAAAAAGCCTTTCTTTGATCCCTGACTTCATATTTACAGAAAATTCACCCAGATGGGAAATAGTTTCAGTAATGTTTCCCTACCACAAAAACATTCTGCTGTCATTAGTGCTGCTTAGAGAAAAACTGGCTTCCAAGCACAACCTCATCAAACACAGGTCAGGAGCTGAGTCAGGTGTCCCAGTGCCAAGAGGTATAAAGTAGGATCCAATGATGGAAAAAGTGCGAACACCTGCCTGGACGGTATGTCTTTCCTCAAGAGGACACACAGGATTCATTAAAAAGAGGTCATCTGTCTATGAAAAGTGGATCCTCCTTTTCCTTGAAAGCAAAGCATGATGTATTTTAAGGAAACTTATTGCATGAGCATGACTCTTTCCAGAAAAAAACACCATGGAGGAAGCCATAGGACTTTAAGTATGCATAGCTCTACTCTGTATGTAGTACAAACTGAAAGCATGATGTGATTACTTTTCATGAGAATATTACCTATACTATCTCATTTCAGTTTTTGGCACAGCAATATACATAGCTATAAAATTGACTGAATTAATCAGACTTTCTAAGAAAACAAGTGGTTCCTTTCTTTCACCTAGAATATTTATGTTGTTGTTGCCACTGCTGTTGTTTCTTTCTTTTCTGGTTTTATATGTGGTCTGTTTCTTTGAGTAACAGCTCATTTTTCTTAAGTGAAGAAACAGGTTCTGAAACACTGACATTTGAAACTATCTCTAGAACACACTTTCAAGGCATCTGTCCTAAACTTTGAATGCTTTGGGCAGTAATTTATGAAGTACCATCAGTCTGGCATTTGAAATAATCACATTATTGTTATTTTATCTTGCAAATTGTGTGCTTCATAGCTGTCATTCCGTGAAAAATATCCTGAATTTCATATAAAACTAATCTTTCTGTCATTTCTTGTTCAGCATCTCACCGCAGATGGTGACAAAGGGTGAAAGCTCTCACAAGAAATGATAACCTCTATATCAAAATGATTGCAACTTGTTCTGTATTTTCAGGTAAGTGTATGAACTATAGAAATGAAGAAATAAACAACATTGTTTTGAAGAAATAAACAACATTCATTTTAGAAATGTTTATCACTTGTGATGAAAAACTACATGGAGCTAGGGCAGAATATATGGATAGTTATATTTACAACTCCATATTGTCCAAGAATTATGCACACTGGAAGAGCTGCATATCTGATTTTAAAAGAGTAGACAAGCAATATTGAGGTTTACTCTTTACAGTCTGCAATATGTGAGATACATGAATAAATGGATAGATAAGTATGAAGAGGTTCCTCTTTTATGCTGATTTCCTATTGTAATAAGCAAGTCCCCAAAACTTTGGCAGTTCAATATATCATATGCATTTCCATAATCTGTTTTCACACATTCACTCTCTCTCTTTTTTAATTTTTATTAAAATTCTATAAAAAATATAGATAGCATGCAAAGTCTAATCAAGGTATTAAGATTTTCTAAGAAAACAGCCACTGAGGCAGGCTTCCAGCAGCAGCCTGTGGAGTCTGTCTTTAGGTGTGGTTATTCCATTCCCCAAAAGAATGCAATCAACGTTCTCTTTAATGAAGAATATTTTCTGAGTTGTCTTACTTCATTTAAGCAGCTTTCATGCTCTTATTCCCCATATTTGTCCTTTTATTGCCATGTATTTACACCATTGATATGTTTTCTTTCATAATACCAAAGCCAGTACTTGGATAAAGAGCTCTAAAGAGAGTACAGGAGAACTACTAGAAGCTTTATAAAAGAAAGATTGTGACTAAACCATATCTGTTGGAAGTTCATCAACTCTCTAGCAAGATTAGGAAAAATGAAACTTGTAAATTAAATAAAATAGTTTATTTTCTGAAAGATCTTACTTATTTGATATTAATGTGATAATGGTCACAAAGACAGTAAAGACACTGCAGCCTACTTGGGGAGTACAGTATGCTTCCAGAAACGGAGCATATGCTGTGTCAGACAAACAAGAAGCAAAAAAAGGCTTTCAATCTAACATTATATGTAGCAATTCTAATGACATCAATCTTGCAGAAAAATGTTGCAGGACAGTGATAAACTTTGGCTTGTTACTTACTCAAGGAGCCTCCAAGACTCATGTATGAACCAGGAAGTAGTATCAGCCATTTATTTCAAGTTTTTCTTCCTTTGGGATCAGGATGAAGTTAGCGCACTTGCAGTGTTGCAGATACTAGATGAGACTGTGTTATCAAGACACTCTGTAATGCTTGTATTGGCTAGGGTGTGTGTTTCTGCATCTGTCTTTCTCCTACATTTAACCAATAAAGAAAAAAACAAAACATTTCTAACAGAACATAATTAAAGCTATCAGTCATACTCAGTTGCATATGTTTCATATATTGATGACCTATAAATTTAGAGTTATTTTAAGTGAGGAAATTTCAATTTTACAAGAAACCTTTCCCTTTATTTTGGAAAATAATGACCAGTTCCCTCTCAGACTTGGTTATGATGAGCCAGGAAGCCTCCAGAGTTTTTCTGAAATCCCAGCACTGAATTAGTCATTGACAAAAGACAATGAGCGAATTCATTTGCAAAAAGACAGGTATTGTCTTATTTTTTATGTTGCACCCTTTGATCACAGCCTATACCTTTTGAATAAACTGGTAAAATGTTTGTATGCGCGGGTCTTTACAGAAGGTGTGCATATTTTTTGGGCACCATCATAATATTTTTTTTTAATTTCAAAGAAAAATGAGTGTTCTTGTTTTCCATCCCATGCAGCCTTAACTCTGATGGTTCCAACTGATTATTTTGTCATGTTTTCTCACCACAATTCTCTGGAGTATGTAAGATTAACACGCACTCTGGGGATGGCATGTGCCCTTGGCAGCATGGACTCTTTGGAGCTGACACAATCCTTCGACAGTGTAACTTCTCAACATTTTGTGGTTTAGGTGCTGTGATTCTGTCACTACTCTTTTGTTTCTTTTATAATATTTATATTCCTCTGCATGTTATATCGCTCCATTTCTACCAAGAGACAAGTCATTTAATACAAACAGAGGCTTTGTTTGTCATTCAGGATAGTGTGAATCTTCCTGTACTTCTAACATTGTTTTAGCTCTGGGGGACACTGCTGTTTTCTCTTCCCTGCTGCTGTGCCACTAAAAATATTAAGTTTCTGGGAACTAACCACCTGCTGTCACACTGTAATGTCAAAAGAAAAAAAGTATTGCACTCCATTAGTTTAGTGCTTCAACGTAAGGAAGAATTTAGAGTTATCAAAATTCATGAAATGTACAAAAAATTCTACAGTAACCTTTTGCAGACAAAGTTTGAAAGTCTTAAGATTTCAGTGAAACAAGCTGAGCATACTCCTAATGTGTAGTTCATTTCCTGATAAAACTTAATAGAGTCATTATTATGGTTTTCAATTTCCTTTAAGTTATCATAACTAAAATGTTTCCTGATGAATTTGTCTTTCACATCAGCCAGTTTGTTTTCATTACACGGATACAACAGAGATTATTTCCACCAAATGTATTTTGTCATTCTCAGGATCTTACTAGTAAATTGAAGCCAATTAGAAAGCTAATTTTTAAGCTAAGTAGGAAGCAAAAAGGAGACGATACAACTTACATATATTCAAAAGTATAAGATGCAGTCCACAGATAAGATATGTTCCTTCTTGTATTTGTTGTATTCCATTAATCACAGTAATTTACTTTCCCAGGAACATAATAAGGATCAGTGATACATATACCTCAGTCTTCTATTAGCTACTGAAATTTCAGGACAAAATCTGAAAGAAATGACTTCTTTCTGAGAAAAAGACCATTTCACATTTAGATTACAGGAGGTAATAATCCACAGCAAATGAAACATGCACATAAAACATGAAATGGTGTTTTCTGGATGCAAATAATTGCCATATCAAGTGCTAATGGTGCCATTAGATTAGATACCATTGAAACTGGGAAAAGTACTGCTTACCTCTTCTGTCACTGAATTTTGCTTTTCAAAATTTAACCAGAATTTGTAGATACATATGTTATGCCCCATGGCACATAAGTTATTTGAAAGTGTAGTGATATCATTTTATTTAGTGGCTGATGTGATGGTGAGATATGTTGGTTCATTAATGCACACTTTCAAACCATAAGTTGATGCTCCATCCACCATTCTATATCTTATGCTTTCACATTCTGCCTTTAAGTAGATGCATAAATGAGTCAGTTGCCTTCCAAAGCAATAGATTTACAAACTTGACCTGCTAGGAATACTTCACTTCATTTGTTTCCTTGCTTAGTAATAAAAATTATCTATTAATTGGAAGAGAGGTAATGGTGCTAGTTAAAAAACTTCCTGTGGAAAGTGCTATTTAGGCATTTCTGGAAAAGCGGATTTTTTACCAAGTGCCTCATTACTCTTTCTATAGAACAGTTAAAGTATAGTCTGTAAGTTCTGCTCAATTTCTGGTTCATTGACCTGATACATAGACACATTCAGAACTCATTGTATCTATCCTGCAGTCACAAAACAACATTATGGACTCATTTGTGATGTCAATATAACAAAGTTTTGTGCCCTGATGGAGTTGCTTCAGCATAATCACACAAAAATGGTCGGTAATACAAAGTGAATAGCCTGCTTCTCCAAGACTGGAACTAAAGCCTAAGTTTGTACAATAAAGACTTTTTAAAATTTTACATGTAAAAAATTACTGTGCCTACACAAAAGTTTAGTTATTAAATTTGAAGTTCCCAACTACTAAATGTCTGTGAAATCTGAGTGGACCATTCTGTGCAATTGCATGAACTGCACATAACTACACTATTGAAGTGAGACCTGTAGACCAGTGATGCTCTGTAATTCATAGTGTGTGCTCATTTATCTGATTAGTTACGTTAATACCAGTGGTGCTTATAGCCTTAATATACTCCATATATAGAAAATGCATACAAATTTGCACTCCGTGTCTAATGTACTGTTCAACCAAAACAAGTGTATATTGGTCTTGGTAAATCTGTTCAGCATAAAATTTCCTTTGGACTACTGTGAAACTGAAAGATATTTACATATCATATATCTTTATGTGTATTTAAAATACTTTTATGTGTATGTGAAATGTGCTTTAAAGACAATTCCCATGTACTGCTTTTGTAAGTGCATATTGTTCTGCTTATATTATTATGTATAGGTATTTCAAAATATTTAAAACTTTTTTATTCTGGATCGAAAATGAAACTTTTCAAAGGTTTCTTGAAAAGAAACTGTATCAAAGTGTTGNGGATGGGGCTGGACCAAGAAATGTGTGAACTGGGGATTGGGTAGACAATATTATAAAAACCATAGAAATCAGTGTTCGGCATGCATCAATATGTGTTCCTGTGGGCCCTAGGCCTGATATTAATGGACTTTCCCTTTTTATCTTATGCCACAGTAACGTGGCTCAGAGTTCTGCTTTGCTGAGGTCTCTCACGGCATCAGATAAAACAGATTCTCTTTGTTTCTCTTTAGGAAGTCCATCCTAGACATGAAAGTCTGTCTTGTTAAACTATAGATCTAATCAATCAATTTTCACAAGAAAACTTCAGTATTTTGAGATGTTAGCTAAGACATCAGAACTAAACCAGCTTTATTTATGATTTATTTTAATTATCTTTATTTTTTGCAGGTCTCACTGTATTACCTGCATCACCTATATGCTCAAAAGTAAGCATATGCTAGTTTATAGGTTTGGCTTTGATGTGCTTGTGGCATAGTCAAAAAAGGAAATTTCACTCAAAATATCACACATACAGACACCCAATACCCCACTATACCAAAGCAATCATCAGATAATACTTCAAACATTTAATTTCTGGGGTAGACTAAGTCTATTTTATCAAAAATTCTGAAAATGGAAATTCACTGTCATGCAGTTGCTGAGTATGCTTGAATTTAAACATTGTAATAGAAAGAGATTCAGTTTCAGATAATTCAACTTTCATTCATTTAATTTAGGACCCACCACAGCTCCCTTAAGATATGCTATAAAAATACAGCTGCAGTGAGGATAAAAGCACACGGAGCCATCCAGCTAAGTCAGGAGACATAACATTTAATAATCAGCTGAATGTGAAGACCCATCAACTTGAAGAATGGTAAGTACTGTATGGAGCAAAAAGTCTTAAAGAACATCACAGGTATAGTAACAAAGTGGACAGTCCCTAGTTGTCTTTTTAAAATTCTTTGGAGCGGTTTATTAACATGACAGATATTTATTATGAATTTCTGTTTGTCTTTGTATAAACATTTCAAATGCTCACACAATTATGGGAGTTAGAAGATGTGAAGATTGGAGGTGGACATATATTTCTTTGATTTCTAGGTGTTTGTAAGGCAATAGTACTTATATTCACTAGGCTGCTGTTTTCCAAATTCTCCATTGATTTCTCTTCTGTTATTTCAAAGTCACCTTTATTGAGATATGCATCTGCTACATTACCCTGTCAGAGACAGGATATTAGGCTGAATAGACTTTCAGCTTAATCCAGTCTAGCTGTCATAAAGTCTTACAAACTGTAAGTTCCAGAAATGAAAAGGACCAAAATTATTAGTGGAGACTCAAAAATATAATACAACCATACAAAATAATTACTGTCAGGACTCCTTTACTTTACAAACATATAAAATGCACTTACTTTGAGGGTAAGAAGGGAGAAAAAAATCCTTCCATTGGAAAATATAGTCACAAAGCTTTGAACAAATAAATTCACACACTGCAGATTACACACACACACATGCAGGCAGGCATGCACGTACGTACACACATGGGTGCACACACGCACACGCACACACACACACATACATGCTTAGAGTTTACACTGCATTCTTCTGATGCCATTATTATTACTTTATTTGTACACCCACCTTTACTGCACATTCTAAACAAACAATAGACAACAGTGTAAGGACTATTTTTTTTCCTTAAAACTGCAACAAAACAAGTCTCAACATTTGCAAAACATTCCTTTATTATTAGAAATAAATTATTTTGTATAAAAATTAGCATGCGTTGACCATTGCATTTATTTCAGCATAACCCAGGACTTATTTCAGTCAGCCGTCACAAGAAACAAACTCATCTTCTTTTACGAGTTGAACAATGTAGGACAGGAAAGGAAATTGTCACAATCACAAAAAAGTACTTACAAATATAACATCAGACATGATTTATTTCAACAGCATTTTTTTTAACAAGCTAACATTTGTTTTCCTTTTGTGATTTGCTTCCTTTTGGGAGTGAACAGTTCAGAAGCTTGACATTCTGTCTCTGTTATAAAACTGGACTTTTCCTTCCCCTGTCTCTTTTTGCCTTTTGCCTCTTGTTTAATCCTTGTTCTTTAGAAGACTGACTATTGATTTGAATGTAGTCTACTGATATTTTCAAGACTGAATTCTGGTGGTGGTAAAGTCTATGTTTGCAAGATCCAATGCTGCAGATCTTCACATGAATTTCATCCCTGCTCAGTTTGCCTGATTGCTGTAACTGACATAAGTTGTCTTGGTAGAGGAGGCTGTAGATCAAAAAAACCAAAAACAAACAACAACAACAAAAAACAAAGTTCAAGATTTTTAGAATCAAGTAAGAAGGAAAAAACCCCAAATATATTTAACATTTGAACTCAGACAGTGTCCTGCTATAACTCCAAACAATATGGTCCATGTTCATGGAATAAAGAATATTTAAGAATGTATATGAGCGGTGAGTAAATTGGATCTCAAGTTCTGTGCTCTTGATGACAGCTTACTTTGCTTATGACTTGGGACAGCAGAGGTCAACAGAGAGGAACAATGATGAGTGGTTTCAGCATAACCACAATAGAATTTCAATGTCTGGTATTATTTTGGCTGAATTCTAAATAGACTTTTTTTTTTAACTTTAGAGATTGGATTTCTCTTTATCTTCTATTGGTTAAAGACAACTTTGCAGCTAATGTTGATTTGTCTGCCTAGAAGAAGACTTATGCTCCTTGAAAAGTGTAAAGTTTAATCTAGGAAACATCTCTCCAAATTAGTGAAACTGAAAATCTAGTCCCTACATCACATACTATCTGGAGAGAATTATGGTCTCTTTATATTGATGGTCAGCCCATCCTGTCTTCTTTTGAGAAAAGCTGATACTCCTTATTCAGAATGAGGCAATATGTTGAGAAAGTTAAACACCTTTACTACTGTACAAATTAAAAACTGTGATATTTTTTATGAAAGTTTATGTCAGGTTCTAGCCCTTACATCTTAACACTTTTCTATAAAAATATTAAAAATATCCTATAAAAATATTATTCAAGTGACATCACTCAAAGTTAATGTAACAGTGGGAGGATGGAAGTGGTGACATAGGGTCTCATAGTTAGTTCTCTAATTTTATATCAGTTGGGTACATGGAAAATCAGACTGTGAGGAGACTGAGTCTCTTGTCTATAATAAGGCCTATGTTACACTGCATAAAGAGGAATTTGGCTTTCTAAATATGTTTTATATTCCATCTGGTACGGACATGTTCTGCTTATGATAGTGAAGACTGCAGCTGGCAAGAGGAAAATAATTTGATGGCAAAACAGTCGCCTCATCTACAGATTCAACAATTCTATTCCCATACCTTCCTTCAATTTCTTTTCTTCTATATGGACTCTGCTGAACACTGCTGAGATAGATAGGAAAAGTATTCCTCATGCTAACTCCTAAATTCAGCCCAACAATCTCATGACTTGTGAAGAACAGACTACAGAAACTGAGAGATGACAGTTTCTCTCTTCTGCATCAGAAGTTAAACAAAAAAAAATCATTAAAATTGATGCAAAATAATAGTAGTTAGTATAAAGAATGAAGTTTTCTTTGGTTTACTGAACAATTTGGTTCTAATACTTCATTTGTACAAAATCACTGTAATTCACATATCACTATAGTCTTTGTTACCTAAGAATGTATATATAAGAATGAATAACTAAAAGAAAGCTTCAAAATTTAATATTTCTTACTTTCATTTGCACAGGTAGCTCTAGTACTTTCTATCTGGAAAAGCTAGTTCATGAAAGGATTGCTTTTGGCACAAGAGGCAAGTCTTTCACATAGTTGATGATAGTATTTCAGCACCAACAAGAAATAGGTTTATTTGCACGTATTGGGACACTTGAAGAAAATATAGCCTCATTTACATTTTCCAGATCTTTCAGATGGGATGTACTGCTCCCATCTGAACTCTTCCATGCTCCCACAGCTGGATTTCTGAGATAACCCTATTTTTCCTTTATTCTGCTAAGTTCCTACTGAAAATAATGTAGGACTGCTGAAATGGCACCAAGTTTTTAAACCATAGAAGGATTTTGTTCGCAGCTAAGAAATAACAAATAAATGCACATCTGCAAACTCTGCACACTTGGGAACAAAAGGACAAGGAGCATAGCTATTTTTTTTTCTTTTTTCTGAAAATAAGCTCAGATACATGATCAGGCTAAGCTAGCTTACCACAT
>VWZD01010387.1:371878-382825 GCA_013396695.1 Sakesphorus luctuosus | reverse complement strand
ACAATGTTTTTTGTTGTTTTTTTTTTTACTTGATAAATATTGCACATCTTTATATTTCAGTGGAATAAGCCTAGAGTTCCTGTTTGGGGATCTGAAAGTTTTAGCAGCTGGTGCCCTGCTCTTGAAGACTGTTAGCATTTCACACTAATAACACGAACAGCATTTGGCAAGCATAGATGGCCAGAAAGAGTAACACACTTGGCTCAAAATATTTCTGGGAATGCACAGTCTTTTATATCTCCAGTTACTATTTTGCTGTCAGAAAAAGCCAGAAAGGAAAAGAATAAAATAAAGGAGGATCTGAAACAATTTAGAATGGTTATTGTGATCTGATCTATATGCATTTAAAGTACTTGTCATTGCTATGCCTTCTGTAACTGCATGTGGATGGGTTTTTCATCCTGTTTCCCAGAAACTATTTGTTTTCCACTGAATATGGATCTATTTCCAAAGAAAAAAAACAAAACCAAAGCCAACCCAACTCAACCCAAACAAAAAACCAAACAAAAACACCAAACCAAACAAAAAACATAAAAAAACCCAACAAAAACACATGAATGTATTTCTGTGGGGTAAAATAGAATAAATTGTGTTACATGGAATGAGACAAACTAGATAGAGTTGTCTCTGGATGGGAAGAAAAAGGAATTACTTGACTGTCTCACCCTATTTCTCACATAGTTGTGGTGTTGCTATCACTACCAGTACTGGCTCAGGGTAAATGGTGGGAAACACAGACTGCCCACTTCTGGTATACTAGGAGTAGAAAAATATCTTGCAAACAGCCTCATATACTATCACTGAAAAGAAAGATCTACCTCACATGGAGTCAGTAGAAGAAATTTTGCTATGTCGAAAAGCCAATATTACTGGCCTAGTGAAAAGGACTTATGTGACATCGTGCTCTAATAATTCACAGGAACCTCCAAAAGTTTTGGTAACTCTTTCACAGAAGAGAGAAATCCATCTTGAGGCCTGGAGCTCAGTTACACAAGGAGTGCTCTCTGGAGTAAAAATGACTTGACCAAATTTTTGACTAGTCAGGATATACTCCTAGTGAGCTCCGAATTATATAGATCTCTTACTTTTAAAAACATGTTTAGAGCACAGTAATAAGCATTACCCTGAATACCTGCACTACTGGAGAAGCAGACTTGCTTCCAATAACAGCTGCTGCCAGGAATTATGCATAATCACAGTTTAAGGAATACCAGACAGAGCATTTCTTAATTAGATACAGTAGATAAACATCAGATACCCAAGGCTTTCTCATTAACACTCTTTCATACCCTACTGTGAAAACCCTTCTTTGTCCTTTCCTCAGAAGTTTATAATTTTGCACACTCAGCAAACTAAATCTCCCTTTTCCCTCTCAGTTTTCTTTTGGTGACTTCTGAAGATTTGCAAAATTATTGAGTTCTAAATATACCTCCAGTATTATTTGATCCACAAGGAATTTCTATGCCTTTCTTTTTCTGTCCTTTGTTATACGTGACAATCTGAACCTGTATAAGCCCACAGCTCACTCTAGCAGTTTTATGCATTTTGAAGAGTCATGAGTTTTTCAAATGAAATAGTTTGTACTCAGTATCCTCCATATATTAGCAACTATAGTATGGTAAAATTAAGGAATATTATATAACCTTCAATCTGGCAAATTCTGATTGAATTCAGTGAGTGTTTTCAATTTTCATAAATAAGTAAAATATTTTTCTGTGAACTTGGCACTGCCTTGTCTCAATGGGCTCAACCAAAATAGTACTATTTAATCACCAGTCAACATTATCAAAAAGTAATAAAAATTAAAAATAAACTATGTCATATATAGCAAATTGACTGAAAATCTTAACTGTAACAGCTGCTGTCCATCCCATGTGATCTCTAACTGCTCAATAGAAAGTAATTCTCCATTGCTAAGCACTGGGTGTCAAATCAATGGCTCTGCTCATATTTGATAATTATTGTTATTATGAAGTTCAGTTTATAAGATGGTATGTCATGTGGTAAGATGGAAACTATAACCTCTGTCTTCTTCTATTCCACAGCAACTTAGAGATGCAGCATGATTCAAGAACTTTCCAGGCATAGGAAAGAATTGTTTCCCATTACAAACCTGTGACATATCAGAACATGTAATGATTAAGCTTTATATGAATTATGACCACTTTGTACTAAGATGAGTAAAACCACAACAAAAACCTGTATGAGAAGCATTACTCTCGGAAGTGTTACTCATGAGTTGTGATAAATGAACAAGTCGACAAATATTGAGTTAAGTGGAAGGGTAAAAAGCATTATTTTCACTTCCATATCTATCTGCAAAATAAAACCAATGTTTTCATTATATGGTTTTCAACAGCCTCTGAGTTTTGAATATACAATGATGACCATAAATACACCTCATAAACTGTCAGGACATACCACAACTGGCACAGCAATGCACAACACATCAAATTAGCACTAGCTAAAACAAATTATTTTTAAAAGATGTGACTTTTCAAAATCTGCTTGTGCTTTTTTATTTCTTTACTAGCCTCCTGTGAAAATCAATTTCCCTTAAACAACTGTAGACATTCCTGCATTCAACAGTACATGAATTCTGACACATCTCTGGATTCATGCAGAACAAGCAACAAAAATAATAAAGTTTATTATTAAAAGAAAGTGCATTCTTGTAAACGTACATCTATTATGATGTGCTGCCACTTTTGACCACTGGAAAGTCTACAGATGACTTACTGTTGGTTTCAAGACTTTCACACAGTTCAGTCTTGACCTCGCCATTTGGTCGGTCATTTCCTTTTTGGGTCAGTTTGCTTTGCATCGTAGCAGCTGTCACTACAGCCTTGAAGCTCCGCTTCCGTTTCTGAACATTCTGCTCTGGATGAAAAATGATAATATAAACCTTGGGCATGTAGAGCATACCCAGAGACACAGAAGCACTTAAACTCATGGAGATAGTAAGTGTTGTTGTCTGGATGTACATCTGGGAAAGGAAAGAAACAACATAAAAATCATTGTTATATTGATTTAGTATAAGAAGGAAAAAAAGTAATTATCTTAAAAGTAGTAGGTGGAAAGGAAACATATATCAGAAGGACTCTTGGCTTTCATTGTTTTTAATTATAGCCAAGTATAGCTGTTTAATGTTGATTTTCTAACCTTAAGAGTAGGTGATAGAAACAACATAATATTCTTGAAATTTCGTTTTCATAAAAGTAACCAATATGCTGTAGTAAACACATTTTTAGAAAATAAACAATATATCTGGACAAGAAAAGAGAAATGACAATAGGGTTAGCTTTGTGTCACCTACTTTAAAGATAGAAGTGTCTACACCAATATGCCATGTGATGGTTCAACAGTGTGTACAGTATGGCTCAACTGATAGCAGCATAATGCAGAATCTAACAAAATATTATATATATACTTTTTGAGTTTCAAACTGGGAAAAAATATCAATTGCTTCATGCTTGAATATTCTTAAGTTTGAGTTTTGTACATTTTTTTTGTTTTTTTCCACCCTACTCTTGAATTCTAACTATGATGTTCTGTTGGTGCACAATAAACTTCTTAATACGTCACAGTTTAACTAAGAAATCAAAAAATTGAGGAACCATGAAATTGCATCACAGAGGATCTCTGTTCCCTATAGATACAAAGGAAAAATCTAGCATTTCTGAGTGATTCTGTCTATTATTCATTATCAACTATAAAAAGAAGGTAACTCCAGTCTTCCATGATACCATAAAAGAAGATGACAATGATAACTCCATTGGTACAACAGAGAGAAGTCTGTATTTGAAGAAATATTCAGCTAGTATGTTATAAATACTAACTGCACTTATGCTGTACATTTATTTTTTCACAGGAAATTATATTTTTTTAGCCATATTATGAAAAAACAATTTTACTTTGCAGTTCTGTGCTAAGTAGGAAATCTCTCAGTAATCCGTGTTATACTGAGAAAGATACTGAAGTAAAACCTGCTCAGTGCCTTGGCAGATGATTCATTGACATTGTTGTCAGGCATGATTTTAAGCACTGGCCAAAACTATCACATTAACCTGGAGATAAGGTGGTAAGTCTGCCTGCAATGTCAGCTTCAGATCATCAGTTTTTATGAAGTGCCCTTGGGTGACTTGGCCCTTGCAGAAAAGTAGAGATATAATAAACTGTTGTGAAGTCACTATTATAGTTGAACATTTTTAATGTCTTTCAGGCTACAAAGTTTTTCCATTAGATACTTTCTCCTTAGAGACTACAAAATAAACTGTGCTCTCTCACTTAAAGCAATGTTAGGTAAAAAAACCCCACGGATTCTGAACCATTTTAGAAAGTAACTGAATACTTGTACAGAAAACTGCCAAATACTACCATAAAAAGAGGGATAGCCCAATCTACTCCATAAGAAAAAACTAACAATGCTTCCAAATCTGGAAGAAGCATTCAAAATCTGTAGGAACCTGCTTTCAGAGATAGAACAAGGCTGAAAAGACAATTGGGTTTGATTTTCTGTTTTGCTGAGGAAAGCAATAGGAGCAAAACTTTCCTTCATTTCAATAATATCTCAAGACAATACTCAAGCAATTAATTACAACACAGTCTTTTCTCACACCAGTGAAATAGTTCCATTCCTTTCAATCTCCAAAATGACAGTAGTGTGCCTGAAAGCAGAGCTTGAACTACATCATGCATGAACATTTCCAATGAAAACCTTACATGGTCATATTATTAAGCAAGTTTTTTCAGACTTCTGTGAAAAGATCTCTGTGCAGATGCATGTTCACATGCAGACAGCACCAACAGCACGTCCATTTCCCTCTGAACCAAACTGGCTGATCTCTGATTATACTGGTATAGCAGTGGCTTTTGGGGTAAAATATTGCATTAAGTGGTGTTCAAAATCAGAAGTATTTTAGTTCCTAATGATATATATATTTCCTAATGGGATTTTCAAAACTGAAATCAGTGCAAGTAATAACTTTTAAAAACTGTATTGTATATGAAAATTCCATTAAACTTAAAAAATTCTTTATTATCTTTTAAAATTCATTTCGGCAGTTAAGTGGCTAGCTAAGCCTCATTCACGGATTCTGTAACAAAAACTGTCCTTTAAATATGTATTTTTTAAATTCCTTATTAAGTATCCAAGCTGTAAGTCTTGTCTTCTGTCATGGTTCAGTATGAGTGAGATGATAAAAAGGATAAAGAACCTCAGAATGCTCTATGTGAAATACATACATTATTTAATAGTCATATTAACAACAAATGTATACATTATAGTAGATCTCAGAGATCTTTTTTTGCAATAAGAGGTCCCACAGTGCTAATATGCAGTTTTGGTCACTGCAATATAAAAAAGATACTAAGCTGTTAAAAAGGGTCCAAAGGAGAGCAATGAAGATGGTGAAGGGCCTTGAAGGGAAGGCGTATGAGGAGCATCTGAGGGCACTTGGTCTGTTCAGCTGGAGAAACGGAGACTGAGGGGAGACCTCATTGCTGTTACAACTTCCTCATGAGGGGAAGAGGAGGGACAGACACTGATCTCTTCTCTGTGGAGACCAGTGACAGGATGCAAGGAAATGTCCTGAAGTTGTGTCAGGGAAGGTTTTGGTTGAATATTAGAAAGAGGTTCTTCACCCAGACTGTAGTTGGGTGCTGGAACAGGCTCCCCAGGGAAGTGGTCACAGCACCAAGCCTGATAGAGTTCAAGAAGTGTTTGGATGATACTTTCAGGAACATGGTGTGACTCTGGAGATGGTCTTGTGCAGGGTAAGGCTTGGACTTAGTGAACCTTGTGGGTCCCTTCCAACTCAGCATATTCTGTGATTCTGTGAAATACTAAAGAGGTTTCTCTTAGTATGTCAGTGTCTCTTAAAGATTTACGTTCAACTAAGCTTCAGAAGTGAAATGACTTTAATATAATTATACATGTACCGAATTAATAAGAGCTCATGGATTTTAACACACTTAGTGCATGTATTTTCCATGAGATATGGAATTACATCCAATCTATTTTCTGTGGATTTAACAGATGACCAGCACAACAGCCTGTTTTGAAAAATCCAAATCACACTTAGCTTCATGTTGTCAATTACATTTCTTCTTCAGTGCTGGTTATTTCTAATGACTTCTATGTTTTTGAACCAGTCACTATAGTTATTAAAACATTTAAACTATACTGAGCTGGGAATTTTCTGACAGGACAGTTTTCAAATGGTGAACATAGTCTTTAGAGGGCTTCAGTTTTAGGGATCCTGTTTTTCATGGATCATCCTTACTGCTTAGTCTTTAATTAAGCCAGTGAGAAAGGGCTTCAAGATACTTGCTAGGCTTTGAAAGGAAGGGTTTGAACACAAGGACAGATTATGTGGTGTGTACATCTGCCTGAATTCATATGCTAATGAATGACATACTCAGCTGGAGACAGATTGACTGAGTTGTCAATGACAGTCTGTCTGATTCCTTTTGCTACCGTAATCATAGAATGGCTTTGGTTGGAAGCGACCATTAAAGGTCATCTAGTTTAGTGCCCCTGCAGTGAGCAAGGACATCTTCAACCACATTAGGTTGCTTAGAGTCTGCCTCATCCAACCTGACCTTGAATGCTTCCAGACATGGGGCATCTACTACCTGCTCGGTAAACTGTTCCTGTTCCTCACCACCTTCGTCATAAAAAGAATTCCTTAAATCTAGTCTGAATCAACGCTCTTTTAGTTTAAAACCATTGCCCCTTGTCCTATCACAACAAGCCCTACACTTCTTTTGTAAGTGGTTATTTGCAGGATGAGAGTCTGTTTATAGGACAGGAACATCTCCTGCATTTAATCCTGTCTTTGGAATCCTCATTCTTGCAGCCCAATGAAGCACAAGTCTAGCAAACAGGATACCTACCACACACTTAGTTTGACTTTTGTCTGACTCTAACCTTGTTTTATCCCTGACAAGAGGACAATGATTTTTATGGTTGTGCATTCTGGGTATTTTATTATTCTGGGAACATAACTATCTGTAACTTTTACAGAATTAGCTGCTCTAAAAATCAAGGAGTAACAAAAGTAGTTCAGTTTAATAAGATATGAGGTCTGAATAATTTTTCATATGTCTCACAGTGGTAGCTCACTCGAAGTTACAAGAGAATAAAGGTCCCTCTCTCACAATGATTCATAGTTACACAGAAATGAATTTCAGCATTTCTTTCACTAAATTCCCTTCTGAACTACAAACTTTTTGTCCAATAATGCCTTTCACAGTTGTAAAAAAGACTGCTATATCTGTTCTCCTTGTTCTTGACAGTCAGAAGGTGTAAGTCAGAAAACTAAAATCATGGTAGCAGAAGGACAAAAAACCCCCACCTTTATGTTATAGGGAAAACTCGACACCTAAATTCTTTCCTGTCTCCATCCCCCACCCCAACCCCACTCATATACTTGATCTATTGATCCCACAAATGACTTGGACTCTTTCCTCAGCAGAAGGATCCCACATGCTTGGTAGTAGAGACTCTGACTACCTCAGCAGCTAAAATAGAAAATGGCTATGTGGATATTTAGGTATTTTCTATCTTCTACCATTGATTCTATGACTATGTATCTCATTCTTTGTGCTTTGAAACTTAAAAACTTACAAAGGAAATATTGGGCACAGAAAGATGCTATTTTTATTAAAACACAGATACTCTCATGAGTTGTCCAATTCAAAAGCACTTGAAACTGAACCGCCCCATTGGTAACCTGAAAAAGTTCTGTTCATCAAAGCAGATGTGTGCACCAGACTGTCCCAGTGCTGGTAGCTGTATGACTACCTCTCAGCCACGCTTCACTGCTGTATCCCATCAGTTTGGGGCTTGCTGAGGCAGAATTTGTGGCAAAGCAACCCCTGCACTAGAGGAAAAGAAAAATAGTGGTAATGTTACAACTGTGTCCAGATTGCTTCCTTGGTTTGAGTCCTCTCCTATTTTCACACAGAAGATTATGTTCAGATTCTCTCCAGAATTGCTAAATTTCTCATACTATTTATTTTTCTTTTCTACTTAATTTTAATAGGTCAGATAGAGGGTACCTCTCACCTGGTCTCTTCCCTAATCAGGTATTAATAGAATATTCTGGAAAGGTGGGAGATACGGCTATTGTGATGTCTTGAGTAAATTTTAAATTTGCACCACTTAGGTGCAAGCTCTCTAACTGCCAGTAGTTTTAACACTGATGAACAAATCCAGCAGTTAGTTAAGTGCTAAACCAGAGGGAACTCTTGGTACATCTCAAGCTATGAGTGTCCACAGTGTAAAGTCAACTCAGCTGCTTGCAGTCCAAGGAGAAATGGATGTTTAAAAAGACACAGCTGGTCTAATGACTCTTATTGGTTAATTCTATACAATTTTCTCTTTAGAAGCATCTTTCTCCACAGGCTAGAGCAATAGCCTCGGTATCAAACACCGGAGTCTGAACAATCCTGCTGAGACAGATATACACAAACAGGCACTCTTGGACACGTTCCACACTTTTAGTAACAGAGCAGAAGATTGAATTATGATTTAATTTTTCCTTTATACTTATTACCAATTTTTTTATGTCTCTTATGTGAATCTTCTCAGCTCCTTCAGCCAGTTTGATATTATAAAGCCAGAACTTCAGCAAGCTTCATTTCCCAATAGCTTTTTTGCTTTCACTCTCAGCTGTTAGAAGCCTTTATCAGATCATTTATATCCAGGAAATAAATGATACATCATACAATAAAGATACATGTCATCCATCTACAGGCATCCTTCAGATTGGGTAAGGCAGCAAAATGGTCTCTCTCCATGGTGGAGAAAACATGAGACCTTTTATTCTCAGGGAAACACTGAAAGCATTCATAGCCACCCTCCTTGTGCTGTAGAATGTAGACGGCTTAGAAAAAAAAGACAGTCACTTTCTTCTTTCAAAGTAATCACATGCCAAACACTGCAATTGCTTTTGTGTGTTGCTGCTTGATGAAGAGTTCACTTGCTGACAAAAATTATGTTTCACAGTTGCATTCAGAAATCAGAAGGAAATTCCATGCAATGGATTCCACACCAAAAATCAGCACAAAAAAAGACTTTCTACGTTCAAATTTATTTGAAGTACATTTGAAACCAGGAGAATATAAACAGGGACGTAACAATGTTGACAAGGTGCCAATAACTAACCAAAGGATTCATGTTTCTCTGCAGAACCCCATAAGCTTACATCTACAGGTTTTTATTGTTTTCAATGCAAAACATATTTTTCTATCTGAACCCATTGGAAGAAAATTTTTTTTTAAAGAAAAAACATTACAGGTACAAGTGAGTCATTGTTTTGTTCGTGTAACAAGATT
Source organism: Sakesphorus luctuosus (assembly GCA_013396695.1). NCBI lineage: Eukaryota > Metazoa > Chordata > Aves > Passeriformes > Thamnophilidae > Sakesphorus > Sakesphorus luctuosus. The sequence continues at coordinate 373,483 of VWZD01010387.1, read as the reverse complement.
ATTTTCCAGACATAAGATAAACTTAACGGAATGAGTCTTCTTCAAACATTTGTTCAGTTAGAAAACATGGGGAGCTACTTAACAGTTATGTCTTTTAACATTTTAAAAATGTTCCTTACCAAACTATAAATTAAAATGAGGCTTTGAGAGAAAAAGCCAAAGTCTTCTCACAAATGTGAAAGTACAACATTCTTTAGATTATTATCTCGAGCAGTAAATGTAGACTATAACTCTGCACATAGCAAGAAAAAAAAATCTCTGAGAAAACAGTCTTTATTTTTATTTGTAAATCTCTGCTGTTTTCAGAAACTTATAAATAAAAGGAAACACGTAATACCTGATTTCAAATTAAATGTGTACCAGCTTTAAAAAGTATGAACATTCATTAGAGCTTGGATGTGAGAGGGGCTATAAAAGCTTGCAGTCTCAGTGGAACATATATATATACTGGAATTTCAGAAACTGAATTATAGTAACTATGTCACCATTCAGATTTTCCACTTAAGTCTAATTTTGACCTTAGTTGAAATGTTTATAAGTATTCCCTTTCTACCCATAAGTTATTTTATGCAAAGAAAGGAATGGTTTTACTAAGTCTTTTTTTAGCTTTGTATTTATTATTTTAAGGTAAATAGATACAGAGAACTGTGTTGTGAACTGCCCATTGGAAATGGTATATTCCAAAACTGCACATTGCATCCTAGGCTGTAAAAAAAAGTGTGGCCAGTAGGTCAAAAGAGGTGATTCTCACTCTCTACCTCAGCCTTGTGAGATGCTATCTGGAGTATTGCATCAATCTCTAGGGTCCCTAAGATAAGAAAGGCATGAACCTATTGGAACGAGTATAGAGGAGGGCCATGAAAATGATCAGAGTGCTGGAGCACCTCTATTATGGTGACAGACTGGGCAAGGCAAGGCAAGGCAAGGCTCGGCTCTGAGGACATCTTATTGTGGCCTTTCAACATATAAAGGGGGGTTATAAGAGAGGCAGAGAAGAGACTTTTTACCAACATTTGTAGTGACAGGACAAGGGGCAAGTGTTTAATCCTGAAAGAGGGTATATTTAGAATGAACGTAAGGAAGAAATCTTTTACAACGGGGGTGAAACACTGGAACAGGTTGCCCAGAGAAATTTTGGCTGTGTCATGCCTGTAAGTGTTCAAGAACAGGCTGTATGGGGCTCTTATCAACCTGATCCAATGGAAGGTGTCCCTGCCCATGGCAAGGGGGTGGGAACAAGAATATTTTTAAAGGTGCCTTCCAACTCAAAACTTTCTATGACTCTATGATTCATAATAACATGGTACTTTCTCAACATGGCAGACAATAATGTCAATGGAAATTTCTTTTGTCAAATGTCACCTCTTATGTCACCTCTTACCATAAAATTCCAAAAAAAAAAAAAATTGCCTGTTTCAGTTCTTTGGGTTTTTTTCTCTTCTTTTTGCTTGTTTCAGTGTGCCAGTTTCAGATGCTGTAGCTCTTCTGTTAACTGCTAAATTTGAAAAAGCTTTCTGTTCATGTATAACACCTGTAGCATAGCCTGTGGTTTTACAGATAACATCACAGAACATTGGCACCAGAAATTGTGCTGTTATGTGGAAA
>VWZD01010387.1:335375-371771 GCA_013396695.1 Sakesphorus luctuosus | reverse complement strand
ACTTAAGTCTAATTTTGACCTTAGTTGAAATGTTTATAAGTATTCCCTTTCTACCCATAAGTTATTTTATGCAAAGAAAGGAATGGTTTTACTAAGTCTTTTTTTAGCTTTGTATTTATTATTTTAAGGTAAATAGATACAGAGAACTGTGTTGTGAACTGCCCATTGGAAATGGTATATTCCAAAACTGCACATTGCATCCTAGGCTGTAAAAAAAAGTGTGGCCAGTAGGTCAAAAGAGGTGATTCTCACTCTCTACCTCAGCCTTGTGAGATGCTATCTGGAGTATTGCATCAATCTCTAGGGTCCCTAAGATAAGAAAGGCATGAACCTATTGGAACGAGTATAGAGGAGGGCCATGAAAATGATCAGAGTGCTGGAGCACCTCTGTTATGGTGACAGACTGGGCAAGGCAAGGCAAGGCAAGGCTCGGCTCTGAGGACATCTTATTGTGGCCTTTCAACATATAAAGGGGGGTTATAAGAGAGGCAGAGAAGAGACTTTTTACCAACATTTGTAGTGACAGGACAAGGGGCAAGTGTTTAATCCTGAAAGAGGGTATATTTAGAATGAACGTAAGGAAGAAATCTTTTACAATGGGGGTGAAACACTGGAACAGGTTGCCCAGAGAAATTTTGGCTGTGTCATGCCTGTAAGTGTTCAAGAACAGGCTGTATGGGGCTCTTATCAACCTGATCCAATGGAAGGTGTCCCTGCCCATGGCAAGGGGGTGGGAACAAGAATATTTTTAAAGGTGCCTTCCAACTCAAAACTTTCTATGACTCTATGATTCATAATAACATGGTACTTTCTCAACATGGCAGACAATAATGCCAATGGAAATTTCTTTTGTCAAATGTCACCTCTTATGTCACCTCTTACCANTAAACATTCTGCTCATTGGGAAAAAGCAACATTTTTGAAAGGAAAAATGTTCAGCTTTAGTTCATCTGACACATTTATTACAATATTTTATAATAAACTAGTAAGAAAAAATGTCTCTTTCTTTACTGTCATCCATCCTCAGGATGTATATCTGATGGAAAATCCTATACACTGCCTTGCAGACCTTCAAGGCAATTTAAAGTATCAGTATGTAGATTGAATCTTTTTTCTTCTCTTAAGTTAAGTTATAGATCACACTATCATATTGCTTACATATACTACAGCCCAGAATTTATTGCAGTTTTGTGGTTTTTAAAGTCCTTAAGAATCATACTGCTCATCAACTTTACTATAATAGAGCTGCAGTAGCCAGTAATTGACCAAAGACCAATCTCTACTATGTCTGTTGTAATGTGTATGTCAGTCCGGATATTCAGGAGTACCGAGTTCTAAAAGCTCAAGTAGAAACTGAGTACACAAATTTTTTCAAGCTAAGCTAATCCATCTCAAATACAAATACAAAAAGTCAATAAACATACTGGGAAAAGCCTGCTGCATGGAAAAACCGAGGAAGGAGATTGCTTAAAGTAATTCTCATTTATATATTAATTGAATCTTCAACATAACATAGAAGTAGGATTTTATGGTATATTGTGTTACACTTAAGATCTTATTGACAAAATGCCAAGCAAAGAATTTATTGTTTATCTAATTATTATCTTAACAGTCTACTCAAAACCATAGAAAATCTTATTATTAATCCAGTTATAATTATACCAGCTTTTCAGATTATTTAATTATTACATGAAAATCTATTAATAATGTAGCTAAATAGGAATATACATAAACTTTTGAGAATGAATCCCTGTTTTCCAGTGATTCATACCCTCTCCCTGCTCCTCTGGTTTCTAGAGGTACACAGATTCAGATCCCCATAAGACAAACGGGATTTCACAGCATACTCTGAGTTGGAGGGGAACTGCAAGGAACATGAAGTCCAACTTTTAAGTAAATGGCCCATACAGAATCTTGGGGTTATTAGCACCATGCTCTAACCAACTGAGCTAATAGAAGGAAAAGTTATGTTGTCAGTTAAGTTGCTCCATCCCCCTTAGTTTTGGATCTGGCTGAGGTTATATTTATCCATTTTCTAACACTGTGTGTTATTTTCTCTTTTTTAAAAAATTAGTTATCATCTACAATCAGTCTGTTTATTGCTTGCAATTAAGTCCCAGTTACTTTGTTACTGAGTGGTTTCACAGGTTTGTTAGATCTTTAGCAAGCTAAGCTGAAACAAGTTAGGCAGCAGTCTCCCAATGGCTGGACAAATGTTATCCCAACCAACACAAATTCAGGATATAAACCAAACCATATTCCAAATGCCCACATTGATAGGTCAATACAAAGTCTGTAGACTTTACCTAGTAACAAAAAAATACCCCTATATTTACTGAGCGACAGTTAGGTACTCCGCAAAACCTTATTTCCAATTTTATTTGATAAAGAATATTCTTTTCTTATAAGATTTCTGAAGAGCCTTCAAATCACTTTCATATTACTTTCAAATACATAGAAAATTAAAACTCTCTTTCATCAAATGCATTCTGATTTGCACAACTTAGATCTATCCATATAGATAAGATGCTGCACAATTTAGAGAATAATTTCATTTTTGCACTTTTATGCATTTTTGGCAGAATTTAATTTATATAAGTTGTTTACTATTAATTCAGTCTTCAGCTATTTACTTTGAATGCAGATTGTATTTACTCTAAGGCTAAATCAACTAGCAAATGTGGCAGGTGGACAACTATTTAAAATAAATTAATGTAGATTTGAACACTGTAATCCATTTGAAAATATGGGAGGTGCATTTTAGAACACTTAAAACTCAGAGACCCAGTTGGCAACCACAAAATTGTCGCTTTCATATGCATAATTGTCGAGTGATGAAAAAGGGAAAGAGAGAAAACTGCCTTACTGTGAACTAAGGAAAGATGTTACCAGGAAAAAGAAAAATACCTATGTCCTGAATGTAATTCATACCCCCAAATTAAAATAAAACTAAATGTTTTTCTATAACGCAGAGAGACCACTGATGTTGACTAACACATTCTTGTAACTGGAATATATTGCTGAGTAGAAAGCTATTTTTTCTTATCCAGCTTTGAAATATACAGACCATTGCAAAGCTGTCTTTTTAAATTCCCAATACTGCCTGAAGATCTAGTTCCTATATTCATAAAACATAAAAAAAGGTTAACCTTAATTCCTGTTTTTTTTATGCTACCAACTGCATTTTAGTTTCTTTTTTTTTTCTGAAGTGTTTTAAATATGCATTATACCTGAGCTAAAGAGGTAACTGTGCTCTAGAAATACTGTAAAACAACCCCTAACTCAGTAATAATTAAGTTGCTACTAGGTTTAGTTTTAAAATGTGTTTATTTATTTAGTGCACATAGCTTAAGTGTCAGAGTTTAAGTACCTGATAGAGACAAATATTAAGTGAAGTACACATGTTCAGAAGATAATCTTATTTAGCATCTTCAAGCAGGGCATAATTAAGTTACTCTGTCATACAAAATGATGGAGGCTTAAATAAGTAACAGCTGGTTACCCCAATGGCTGTACAACTGCAGGGCAGCCTTTGGCAGGAAAAGCTGTGCAAACACAATCAATACATTATGCTAATGAGAACAGTGTAATGAGCAAGGAAGAGGCTAAAGTGGAATGACAAAAACAAACACTCAAACATGTCCCTGCAGCCCTTAACAAGCATTTCAATCGCAATTTGTGAACAGAAATCTTACAATGGTTGTACTCAAGTACTAGTCTTTTCTAAAACTGTTTGCTGTGTCCATTCCTTATGTCAGAATAAATTCAATGGCAGCCAGATAAATCCACTGATTCCTTAGTTTCAATTAATTTACACTGAACTACTCTAAGTGATCAAAACTTCGAAACCAATGAAAGTATTTTTTCATTAATTTTTTCTCCGGTATTTTAACAAAAATAAATTGACTAAACTGCAGTAGTAGTGGCCAAACTTAGACTTAAAAATCTGAACATAATAAAATTATTTCCTCCCTTTTGTTACTAATCTCTAAAGGTCTCAGTTGCATGTTTACTTGCCTTGATGTCCCTCTGATCTTTTTGTTCTGTAATTCATTGTGACATTGCTCCAGTACAGATTATCTGTTAGATTCATTCCCTGAAGAAGGCCATTGTGAGTTTCCCTACCCCACTTTGGAGCAGGAAGAAACAGCTACTAACCTGAATGGAATTTTAGAAGCAGGCACCAGGTTCCCAGCTTCATTGCAAAGAGTATGTTGCATACTAAAGACAATACATTCTGTTCTGTGACTAGCCCACAGCCCTTTGAAAGTCCACTACAAAAAACTTTCAAAATAGGAATTTTCAAGTTAAGTCTTTTCAGAATACTTTTGAAAGAGCCTATGTTGCATGATAAACATGATATGTTCTCTGCTGCTCTGATAAGCCTTAAATTTCTTCTTTGTCAACCTGGAGGATTCTCAAGACTCTCACAGAAATGTGCAGTATGATCTTAGAGAACCATCTCTGTGATATCTCAGTAGGGGATCCCAGAAGAACAACAAAGGAGAGAAGTGATGACACACACAACTGCTCCCTTGTCCCCTCCACACTCCACCCAAGCAAACTATCCTCCCACCATTCACTTTATTTCGCTATTTCAATGTTCAAGGTGAATTGAATCTGCCACTTTTTTCCCCTATTTTTTTTTTTAATTTAAGTGCAGTGTTCTCTGGTGAGGTTTCAGTTAATTTATCCTGGATAATAATACAGTGAATACAGTTTAGTCCTTCCACAATTTTTATATGGTATTATTGACAAATATCTGTGCATTTGCATCCTCACCAGCTGCACTGTCAATTACCTATTACAATATGTAATACTGCATCTCTACTAGATTCAAGATTAGAATATCTTCTCTAATGTCAATATCCAACATTTACTTTCCCTCTGTCATTTCTAACTGTCAAGAATTTTAATCCTAAAATAAAACCTAACATTTTTACTTTTCTGGGAGCAATGCCAGGAGATAGGAACTTATATGTATAAGGTATGCAGCAGTAGATGTGTATAAATTCAAATAGATTCAGAGTTGATTCTTGTATGCCTTGGTTGTAGTAACTCCAGGGGTAATACAAGCGACTCAAACATTTACGCTACTCTCCCAAAAGCAGTTAGTCATACAAGGTGAATCTGGCACACTGGGATGTTTGCACATCCATCTGCTCTTGCTATCGTAACACTCTACAGAGAAGACAAGTCAGGGCATTTTCCTTTAGAGATCTGGGATTCTTCCTATATAGTCAATATAATCATCTGCAAGACCAGGAGAGATTTTTTGTCAGCCTGAAGAGATATTGTCTACAAGGACAGAACAGGTCTAGATTCAACTAGAATGTGAAGTATAGCTACCAAGAGATTTCAGTTGCCTGCCGTTCAATTTCAAATTCTAAACTTAAGAAAATCTTGGCCTCAACCATGACAAGTTCATGTAAAATCATCTCTTAATTTTTTAACAGCTGCAGTAGTCTTTGATCTACTGTAGTATACAGTGGTGTCAGCATTACTGGCGAGAGAAAAGGTTCATCCCTCATTTGAGATTTCTACCAGATTAAGAACTGTTTTTTTCTCAATCTGCAAATCCAGAAAAAAACATACAAAAATCCGAATCAGTTCAACTGAATAATTTGACTGCATTCCTTCCAAAAAAGGCTTTGTTTCATTTATGAGGACAGTTAGTTCAGTGTGGAAGAGACCTCAAGTCTCTAGTCGCACATTTTCCTCAAAGCAGGGTCAGCTGTGCAGCCAGACCTGGTGACGCAGGTCTTTATCTAATTAGGTCTTTCAAACCCCCAAGGATGAAGAGAGACTATACAGCTTCTCTGAGCAACCTGTTGAACTTGACTGCCTTCAGAGGGAAAAATATTTTCCCTTTTATCCAGTCTAAATTACTTTTGTTTCAATTTATGCCCACAGTTTCCTGCTCTCCCAAGACCCCCACTGTGAAGACCCTGGCTCTATTCTCTGTGTCCACCATATAGGCACTGGGGGCTCCTGCTCTGTCTGTCCAAAGCTGTCTCTGCTCCAGGCTGAATGAGCTCAGCTTCATCAGTCTCTCCTCAGTCAGCAAGTCCTCCAGCCACCAGCCATGGGGGTCTTGTGCTGAACCTGCTCCAGTCTGTTGAAGTACATCTTGTACTGGAAGCTCAGTATTTCTGATGTCACCTAATGAAAGCTAGGTGGAAAGGGATAATCCTTTCCCTCAATCTATCGACCTGTTTCCATTAATAGAGCCCAGGAGGCTGATGGCCCTGTCGGAGACCATGGCTCTGTTAAATATTGCTCAGTTTTATGTCTGTGAGTCTTCCATGGCCTTTTCTACAAAGTTTCTCCCCAGCCAGTCAGTTTTCACTCATTACCATTGCAAGGGCTCTACCTTTCGAGGTGCCAAATTCTGCATTTTGTGTGGTTAAATTTTATGTGGTTCCTATTTGCTCCTTCCACCATCCTGCCTAGGTGTCTCTGTATGACAGCCCTTCTCTTTGGCAAATCAACAATTACACCCCAATTTGATACCATCTACTTTTTGGTCATTGGTAAAGATGTCAAATGGGACCAGTCCCAGAGCAAACTTCCTGTTGTCTCCAAGTAGAGTATCACATAGATCCATGACCTATTTGGCTGTACACCCACTGAGACTATAACATTCTAAACTTAGGAACCAAAATATTGCAGGACACTGCTAAAATCAAGGTAAGTGACATTCTCAGCTCTCCCCTCATCTACAAATCCAGATCTCTCAGTGAAGAAAGCAATCAGGTTGGTCAGGAATGTTGACTGTTTCCAGTAATTTACTTCTTCATATGCCCACAAACATCTTCCAAGAGAGCTTTCTACATGAGTCTCCCAGGGACCAAAGTAAGACATACTGGCCTGCATATATCTAAATTTTTTTCAACTGTTAAAATTTTTCTTAAAATTAAATACTACGTCATTACTTATATGAAAGTGGGGAAAGAAAAGATGTCACCATAAACTGTAAAATAATATTAATTATAATTAGGAAGTATTACCTCACAAGTCCTATAGTAGTAGAAGTAATAAGTGGTATTGCTGAATTATCTATAATAAAAGATTCAATGGTGTTACTGAACTATCTGACAATTTTATTAATATTGTTCTTTCTTTGTCTCCGTGGTATACGCTTGACATTTTGACCTCTCTTGTTCTGTCTTTTTAAACAAATAAAGAAGGCTGAGACAGGGACTGTATTTTAAATTGCTGTAATTTGATTCAATTTCCTCCAATTTGCACATTATGGATATTTAAATAACATAAATAACAATTATATTGATAATAAATTAGTGTTCAAAGTGAGTTGATAAAGCGTGGTAAAATATGTGTAAAGTATGTGGGATTATCGTCAGTTTGACTAATAATCTGTATTTTTAATGGTATATTTTACTTGACTACTTTACACAAATTAAGGGGTTCTAATCCTCAAGGCATTTTATAAATGTTACTTATTAATATAAAGTACAGCCTTTTCTTCAGTACCATGCATCCAGTGCTCAGTGTCAATCCAGAATTCAACAGATTGTATATTTTAAGATGTTGCCAATGTTTTAAACAGAAAATCCCTTTGGTTTATATTCCCATATATCCAGATTGTTGTTGCACAGCTGCTGAAATGATTAAATAGGACATTCCATCTCTGGAGGAAAACCAACTCAATTAAGTGAAAGAACTAAAAGGTAGTTTTCCTTCATCTTCCTTAAAACAAATTTTAAAAGGCATTTCTTTATTTTCTGCTTTTAAACTATAATCAATATCTGTCATTATTTAACAAAATGATGAAGAACAGTTGCATGTCAAATGGAACATGACCACATAATTGGTAGCTAATAAATACTGATTTTCTGCTTAAAAAAAAATGTTAGTAAGGTTCCAATGCATTTAAATACAAGGAACAACACTCCTTGTTCTTTTAAACTAATGAGATAACCTATTTGCTTCACTTTTGGTGAACATGATTCAATGGGCTGGACTACAGCTAGATCACCCACTTTTCAATGTAAAATGTAATGCTTGTCTAAACCAAATGCCTCTGCCACTAGCCAGTCTGCTGGGACTGTGTTGCCAAAATCCCTCAGTGTATGCCAAGAAGAGATGCTCTCCTGCCAGCACAGTTACATCACCTCACTGAATGACAGATGCAAACTAACATTAGCTTTCCTCTTTTGGCATAACCACATATTGGGATTTTGCCAGTGTAACTGTGTTAGTCAGGTTTGGTATGTGAGTGTGGGTTGGTTTATTTTCTTTTCTGCTCTCCAGATTTGTTGGCAAGTCTTTGTAGACATGGTCTAAGAATGCTACTATTAATGATCAAAATGGCAACTGACAATGACTTCCCTCTATCAGGTATTTAACTTACTAAATTGTACTGGAAGATTAAAAAAGTGGCCTTAAGGACTTCTGTTTGATTTGATTGGAAACAAACAGTTCACTGGAAATGTTTCTTCTACCTGTTTGATCAGAAACTCCACAGCCTTTATGTAAAGATTTTCCTATATTAGACCATTCAGAGATCTATTCTGCAGTGGAGGGATAATAAGGTGAAGTTCACACTGCAGCTTGTTCCTCTCTTCTTTAGCTGTGAGTGTAGGAACTCCAGTTCTACATAAAATTTGGCTGAAATAGAATGACAAGTTTTGATTTTTTTAAATTTTTTTTAATTTGTGGTGGAAATAAATAAGTAGGTCTGGTCCTATGTACCTAAGTGGTTTTTTTTATATACAGCTGCATATGCTGTCCATACTTTATTCTGTCCAGCAGAACCTCACCAATCCTGTGTCAGCCTGAAAATATTACTGTATTACATTCTACCATTCCTATAAACCTGGAGAACCAAGTAACTGTTGCTGTTATTTTATCAGTGGTTAGTAAATCTGGCCTCTATTTCAGGCATCTACAATATTAATTTTCCAAAAGGAAGGGGATTGTTATTTCATGCTTTTGGAAATCAGCATGACTAGCAAACAAAGAATAAACATGGTGCAGTAAGATGCATGTTGTTATTTTATTCATTATTTAGCTTTATAACTGTATAAATAATCTGGCCTGGAGTAAGAACAGTCCAGTCAAATTTAGTACACCATTGTTTTTATGCAGTAGTGGTTTGTGTAAATTGTGTTTGTGACAGATTGTAATACTACGAGGCAATATTTTGGAGGGAAGTAACAGATGAGCCATGACAATTCCAACTAAAATATATTACTGGTGTAACACAGCTAATAAACCGATCATACTCCATATATTGGGCTTCACTAAGAGGTAAAATAATATATAGTGCATGATAAAATATCTGTGAAAAGGAAAGCCCTGTTATTTACCAGCTAACCAAATCCTCTAATAGCTGAAAGTGATCCTAGACACCATCTCCCTGATGAGCATTTTAGAATAAACCCTTACCTCAGGACAGTTTGTTTCCCTGTGTCCTACCTTTGTAACCTTTTTTTGCCTTTATCTCTGAAAGCATTTTTAGATTGTTATTATCTGACAGGTTGCCTACATCACTGACACAGTATCCTGCCTTCAGTGCTTTCCCTGATTGGATGACCTAATTTTTGCCAACAGGAGCATTGAATGAAATCATTATTAATGACCTGAAACTGTTCAGGTAAAGGCTAAGAGTACTTTAGAATGAGGGATATAGTAAGAGACAGGAAGTACAGGAACACTTAGAAGGTTTAAAAATAATTTCCTGTCCTTCTGAACAGCCTCTCCCCCCACCCCTGAAACAACATTTTTGTGGGGGTTTTTTGGCTGTAAATATGACCTCTAGAGTTTATATTAGCTGTCTTTCTGCCTTTCTGTCCTAGTTACAGCAGCTGGGACCAGTTTATCACTGTGTGGGTGTAATGAAAACTGTGTATTCTTCACCCTCTTTGTCATTTCTGAAGAACTGTTAATTATGGGGTTTTTGCAGCAGCTGCCCAGGGCACACGACCCCTCAGGCTACAAGCTGGATGTCAGAGATCCCTGGGAGACAGGGCAGCATTTATTTTCACACCAATGTGTGATAACTCCCCTCCAGGGAGGCATCAGTACCTTTACACCCCTCCTGAGGGGTCATGTCTGCTAATGTGCTATTATGGACTGACACAATAGACAGTTGCACAACTTCTTTGATCATCAAAGATTCCAAAAATATCCCAAGACTCATGGAGTTAAATCACCCATTGTGAAACTCCCCGACCTGGGGGAGGTATTGGACATTCCCACCTGAACCTAAGCATATATAATCATTGGGGTTTGGGACTTCTGGTACCACTTTTTGGATCCAGAAAAGGAACAGAACCTCAACAGGACTGCGACTGCCACTCTCAACAAGACTGTGACCATCAACCTCAGCAACAGGTTTTCCTTTCCTTTTACTTTGGACTCAGCGGGACCATGTAGGGCTCAGCAAAGGGGCTAACAAACACCATTCTGTTCGTGCCCCAGGGTGCTGCGTTATACTGCTGGTTTTTGCGGGTTAAAACTAATTTTTCTCTGTATCATTGTATTTATTTTAATCTTTTTAGCAAATTGTAACTCTGACTTTTAATCTCATATAAGTTGAGTTTATCTCTCCCAGTGGTTTACCTTTAAATGAGCACATTTTCAAAGGCAAAAAGTAGAGTAACATTTAAATCAAAACCAATATTTAACAAATTTTGCAGACCCTTTCTCTTGCCATTTTCTTACCAGTTAGTTGCTATTTCTGCTACCATTCTCAACCTTCCTTTGCCAGTGCTGATCGCTCTAATGACTGGCAGCCCCTGGCTTTCACTCCACGGTTATTTCCAAGACATGGTTAAAGGCTAAGCAAAAGTTTCCATCGGGCATTTGCTCTCAAGTGATGATCTCTTGCACCATACTATTGAGAAATGGGATGTTATACAATTGTTCTCTTCACAAGTAATTTTTCTGTTGCTCATACATACAGAAGTCTTGTTTGTTTTATTTGATATTATGTTGCATATATTTAGCTTGACAAATGCAAATACTTCGGATTATTCCACTTTTCTTATCCATATTACTCATAGCTTTCCTCCACTTCCATGAAAATACAAAATCTCCAAAGAAGCAGGAATGCCAAAGAGGGATTGAAAGCCCACTTAGTTTCTGAATATGCTTCAAGTCAAATGACAGCTTTTTGTAGGTGTAACAGAAATGTAAAGAAATAGGGAGAATGCTTACTGAATCACAAGTCAAATCCCATAAACTGAACCATAAATATATTATTCCACTGTTTACTCAGTTCTAAACCTGACACTTAACAAGAAATGTTTAGCCACATGAGACAGGAAATTGAATATTCTGTTATGCACATTCACGGTCTGTCTCTTGCATTTGATTTGTGCCAGATTAGCAGAAGAGAGTGAGGGATGAGGCTAAATTGTTCCTCCCTGTACAGAGGGAATGCAGAGATCTCCCAACAGCAAGTGGCTTTCCTCACCATATGCGCTACTTCATCTTGGCCCAGCAGGGCAGGAAAATGAATTTGAGGATTTTAACACAACACATGTTACGTAAGTGTTAGCTGCAGTGCTTCTCTTCATTTTTACTTTCAGTGGCTTATTCACATGCATTTCACAGAGAGTGGCTAAACCCAAAATTTGGAAAAGATTTAGTGTGTGGCAAGATCTACGGAATTCAAATTAAATTTGTTACATGAGAGTGAAATTCAGGTTAGTATTTTACATATAATCATGATATAGCTCAGTTAGCATGACTGTGTTTTTGTACACATGCAGCATAATTAGTCATCAGTTCTCAGAGCAGTCCAAAATCAGCCTTGCTATTCAAAATCAGCCTTGCAAAATGGGAAAAGTTCATGCACTTGCTGAAGAGGTGAACTCAGCAAAAAATATTTCAGGGAGTATTATCCAAACCAGTGGACAATGGGATCGAAAGGACTAGTCAGTGACAGACTGTTCTGTTTGAGAGATTCCATTCTCCACGTGAGCATCACCCTATGCAACATATTTCAGCCAATTAGTGGATTTTTAACAAGCATTGTGTCTGAGAATGTTTGCAACGCATGAACCATACAGCCCTGAAGGACATTTTTTTAATTACTATCATGTTGTATTCTCACTTGCCAACATATGACCTCCCCTCATTTGAGCATTTCAGATGCAGCATTTCAAGTGGTTTCTATAAATGCTGGATGTTCGTGTTTACACCGTTTACACCAGATTGCATGATAGACAGCTTCCAACAAAGAACAAGGGAGGTCATGATCATCCTCCTTTCCTGTCTTCATCATATTGATTATTAATGATTGCCATTACAAGGGTAGATATAGTATTGCCACCCAAAGGGATGAGATAAGGGCTGTAGTTTTGCTGCCAGTTGTGAAGTCAACACAACTCAAGCAATGCCTTTGGTGTGCACTGCCTTCTGAAAAAAATATCAAAATGGAGCACTGGTCAGATAATGTGATGCATTTCGCCTTATATCCTGGTCCAAGCAAAATCAATTTGCATTAGCAGATGGTGAAGCTATAAATTTTACCTCTGAATTTCTGAGGAAACAGTAAAATCCTTAACAATATTTTTATGAGTGTGTAAAGAAATTTTCTTAGAACAGAGGAGATCTAAGGGAATCCATGGTTTAAAATGTTGTTTATATGTATTTTTATTATTATCTCTGTACCACTCCATTCTTAAAAATCAAAATGTAGTTTGTAAGTGGACAAAAAGACCTTTCCTATTTTAATGACACTATTTATAAAGCAATCAAATGCTTGAAAAAGTCTTTGCTCCTAAGCTGTGGACAGAATTGATTCAGAGATTTTGTTTCTACACAACAGTCTTAAGGTCTTCCAAAATTAAGACTCTACTTTATATCATATTATATCAGATGGTCTTTATGACTTATAAACAGATCCATGAAACAGAAACAAAAGTACAGTTTTATCTAGAGTAAATGAATGTATAAATTATATTTGTGGATTTATGTTTCAGGCTGATAATATTTTATGACTGATCCCACAAACAATGCTCCCTCCCCCAAATAATTACTCTGTCTACTCATATTTTCACTAGAAAACTAAAATTCAGAAAATTGGAAGTACAAAGTAAGGCTAAACTAACTATATATGCCTATATAACTACTATAATTAATACATGAGCCTCTTTATTTAGGGATTCTAAATTTATATATGAAGATGCTGACATTTATTTGTACTCTTGGAAAACACCAAAGATTTTGAGGACACTGGTTACATGACTGAATGGAGGGTGAATGTAAAAGTTTTTATTTAAATCAATTTAAACAAAGAAATATGTATCTCACAGTGTATCTCAGGAACATTCTGAATCTCAAAGTTTCAAGAGAATAGTGATCCTATGCTATCATAAAACTCTTTAAACTCTCAATCATGGATCTCAGTGTACTTTAAAATCACAATTGTCTCCTTTCTTCTCACTGAAAATCTTTCAAGTTAGCAGTCATTTGAAGTTTTTATTTTCCTGTGAGTATCGCACTATGAGGGTTTTCTGACATTGCCTTTTGGGAGATGAAAAGTACCCTAATTTTTATTCTTTAAAAACCCTGTGACTCTGCATCAGTCAGACTTTTCTGAATAAATGGATAACAAAACTGACAGTTTACCTCCATGCTCCCGACCTGACAACAAACTATCTTCCCCGTATTCTGTCAAAGCTTACTCATATTACTGCCGCCAGAATTCTTCCACTATTTTCATACATTTTTCATTTTCCTTTTTTCTCAATACTAAAAAGTCAGATAACTCACTGCTACGAACTATCAGAAGTTACAGGTTGTTAAAGGATCTGGCAATATAAACAGGATTTTAAAGGGGCAGATTATATATATGAAAGTATGATTGACTGAAACTGCATGTGGGATAAACTACCCAAAAACTTATCTCATCCTAGCAAAGTAATATAGAATATCAGAGACATGCAAAGACATAATAATATCTTCTGGAAGTCTCATCAAATCATGTTGTCTGATAGCCAAAAAGAGGAAAAAAATATGAAATATTCTTTAATTCTTTCATGTAAAATGCATTCCATTTCCTATGAGAAAGAATTCAACAATCACAATAATGTTCTCTGTAAAAAAGCAGAAGCTACAGGGTTGATACTTACGGCTCGCAAAGGTTGAAAAATTGACATAGCCAAAATATTTAGTAAAATTTTTGTATTATATAATAAGTGTTTATTTGCTTAAAGTTCACCATTTTTGACCACTGAAGTACTATATGTGTAAGGACTCCAATTATGTTTTTTTCATATATATAAATCCCAGGTCCTTACTATGTATTACCCATTTTAGCAGATATAAATCACCAGCTTCTATGCTACAATAACATTAATTTTTATATTTTAAAATTTCCATACATTGCATGTTTAGAGACACAGTGTTTGATAAATACTGCACTTATGAATGTGAAAAGGTGACAGATAAACCATTGTCAGGAGGACACTGACATTTCTATGATTATTCTTAATGCATTTTCTAGTAAGACCGTGGGTTTGGGATTCAGCATACAGACTAGAAGCCTAGGGGACCTATGTTCACATACACTGCATGTCTGCACACTGTCAAATAATTCCCAGCTTATCTGTCTGGAAAACAAATACTACCATAAGGAAACTGCATTGTCCGTCTCCCTCCGATAAGCTTGCTATGGTCTTCTGTTCCTATACTCATTGAGGTCTATCCACCAACTCTGTACCAATACCTATGTGACCAGTAACTAATTTTTTTTAATCTCATTTACCTTGTCTGTTGAAATATACTGCAAACTGGTTTTCCTGCAGTAATTATATGTTTTTAATTTTTAGTTTTGAAGGGCTAGTATGCTTACTAGAATTTAAGCAGAAATATTCTACAAAGTCAATTTAAAAGTGCTCATAAATTACACTAAAAATAAGCCCTAGTTTGCTCCAAAACATTATGTCATTTGGTCAATCATCAATGCACATAATATATTCTACTTGTGGGCTGACCACAGATTCCTCATACGCTGAACATTCAGACCAGTCTGATGCAGTGTCAGGATAGTCAGACTCTGTGAGGTAGACATGTCAAGAAGAAAGGCCAAGTGAGGGAGACCATCTGTCCCCATTTTACTTCCAAGGCAGTAACTAAGCAGTCTGTCCATAAGCCACACAGTACTTTTCCATCAGAACAGGCATCCTGTAGATTAGGAGCCTCCTCTAAAAGAAGAGGTACTTTTTAAACTGTTAGTGCCACAACAATTATGTCAGATTAAGAAATTCCATGAACTGCATAAAACCTAAAAGCTTCCACTAGGATGAAAAGTCATACATTATGCATTTGAAAGGTATTTAACACAGTGGTTTGCATTATCAGATGAAAGCATCTTGGAGTAATCACAAATAATTGAGTGACACAAGCATTTGTTGTCTCCACTTAAAGAATACACTGTTGCTATGCAAGTAGAAAATGACTGCATGTTCGTAGATGCACATTCCTTTAGTGCAGAGAATACAAACTTCAAACTTCCTAGGATGAAGACATGATTCTATATGAACGAATGTTTTTCATAACCACAGCTACCTAAAGAAGAAGGATGAGGTGGTGGTGTTCTATTATTTTTTGTATGGAATGACTGACTAAATCTCTCACATAAGGCAGGGCTGCATAAAACAGATAAGGAATAAAATTTAAAACTCTGCACTTGTGAAAGTTTTTCAGGAGCTTATGAACACCAACAAAAGTGCCATATAAAGGTCAACTAATAAGAACGAAAAACTGATGACACAAAAACCCCCACCCAGTTCTATAGACTTCTATTGTAAATTGTTATTTTATTTTGAGTAAAAATACCTTGTTTTCTAAATCTTTAAAAATGTAACCGTTACCAGAGAAGACTAGAAGTGTCAAATACCCTGTCTTAAAGTGCAGCCAAAGCAAGGTGCTTTAGAGGAAGGTATAAAAGAGACCTAGTTGCAGAAAAATTCCTCTCCTGAAATTCTTATCTTCTTAATTAATCACTAGAGATTGTATTAAAAGCCCTTGAGTAAGATATTTTATCCACTTAAAAATTGTTTCTAGCACTAAAAAAATGTTACTATACACTACTTTTATCATTATAATCTAGTTCCTTTTGAATATTTTTAGATTCTTGGTCTCTAACAGATATGTGTGAAGACTTATCTGTGTATCTACGGTATTATTACTGGTTTTGGGACCTACCACTACACATTTATGGGTCTATAACAGGTCATGGTAATGTGCATTGATACTCAAAATTTACCCTCTCACTCCTCAGCAGTCAGGTCCTGTGCATATTAGAAAAGTAAAATACTTATTCCTTGAATAGACAAAAACTCCTACCACAGCACAATCCCTACAAAGTTCACTACAACTGAGGACCCATTCTGTACTTCTATATTCAGGTACATCTGGAGTTTTGATCATGAAGCTGTATCTGACTGTTCAGGAATGTAGGCATGGAACTGCTTGCAAAGGTCAGGCAGAGTTGTGGGCCAATGAGTAGCCGCCTTGAGTGCCAGTAGATTTAGAGAGGACTGTGCTGAATTCTGCTTGGAATTGTCAATAACAAAGACTATTGTCATACTTTTTAATGTCACTAACAGATTCAAGGGCAGCAATCATTTCAGTGCAGATACCTTGAGATATCCATCATCTCCTGGGAAAGGTGCTGTGCAATTTTTCTGTGTTAGTCTTCAGTTTCCATTTACAAGTAACCGTAGCTGAAGGCTCTGTTTCCCCTAGGGCTACTGTGAAATATTATATACAGCACTCCACGAAGAAAAGACACAAGATAGTGAAGTTAAATCAAGGACAGGTTTTTTCCCTCTGGTTTGGCAAATAAGCCATCACTTAGAAATTGGCTGGGTTTGAACCAGATGCATTTAATCTCATTGTGCTCATAGAAAAAAACAAAGTCAATTATGTTAACATTTTTTAATTAATGAATATTTTATTTATCACTGAATAATGTATTTTTAATTTAAGGCCCTTAAAGAAAAACAAATTAAATCAAATAGAGCTATGAGATACATAAGAGGTGGTGGTGGCACCCTTTTACCTCATAAATGTTGTTAGATATTGTTGGTTTGCCTCTTAACAGTTCTTGAGAATGGAGTAACTTTGTCTCATACATCCCAAAACAGTAGCTTCAGAACCTTGCTACAAAGTGTCCTGGAATTTCATTTTTCCATACCTTCAAATGGGAATTTTCTATATGAATTAAAAATTGAAAGCAGTATCCCAACTTTCTCTTTCTAATTAGCTCCTTTTCACAGTATGATTCTCAGCAGAAATGCTCAGGAGTAGTTCAAGGATAAAACCAACACAATTTCCAAAGGCAGTATTGACAAAGCCTTGGCAAATATGCCTCTCTCCATTTTATACATTCCTATACCTGCAGGAAATGAATTAAAAGATTCTGCATACTCCTATGGTAAAGGACCCATATTATAGGGTGAGATTTCTGTAACAAAAAATTATCTCATATACTGTGTGTCCTCGAATTATTTCAGACACTATGAAAAGGAAAAAAAATGCACCAAAAAAAAGTAACTGTTATGTTCCAGGTCCACAGACGCACCACAAGGGACTCAGAAGAGATATATTTTTATGTGGCCTGTTGTATGGATGTAGATATTGTGGTTTCTATTCCTGCTTTGTTCAGCACTAGAGATGTAGCCAGTGTGTCTGTATATTGATGGTCTTCCCAGATTTTTAATTTTCCTCCCATTTTTAATAAAGAATATTTCTTTTCTTTACAAAGATTTCACAGACTAATAATTGGGCAATATATTCTATAAACTTCAGCTGCCTAACCCAGGTGATCCACACTGTTCCATTTCAGAGTACTCTCCATCCCAGAGGACACAAGATTCCTCAGAAAGGTTCTTCACTACTTTTAGACCTTGCTATATAGAGTTTTATACTGGTTTTAAAAGTCATGGTAGGACTTGCATCTGCTATGTTTGCTAATTTAGATTTGCTCATTAGCAGTGATGAGAGACCTGCAGTTCATCTTCAGGCACCTGTTTCTCTGAAAGGGGTAGCACAAACTCAGAAAACCGAATTCCATCTATTTATGTTCCTCTGAACAATGCAGATGTACCATTGGTCACAGTGCACTGCACACAGTGACTGACCATGCTGTAGGGATACACTGAGGTCCACACTCAGAAGGAATGTTCCCTGGTCTTCTCCAGTACTTCAAACAGCAAAACGTGCTGTGTAGAAGTAACTCCTCTGATCAGCTTAGGAGTCATGTTCTATCTTGTTTTCAAGAAGACAAACTTATCATAAAAGTTCAAGGGAACATGGTAACATCATATAGCGTAAGATAATTTTTCTTTTAGGAAAAAGGATGATCCAAAGCCATAATAAGCTTATCAGATATTTCTGCCATCAGTATATCATAAGATATCATGCAAGAATTACCCACTCCCTTCAGAAATTATGGCATATTATCTCTCTATATAGCTAATCAATTCTTTCTCTTCTACTGCACTCTCGTTTGGGGTTTTTCTTGCCCAAAATGTTAGCCTGAATAGCCTATATGCTCAAGGAAAAAGAAGAATTGATATTTTCTGCTCCTTCCCTTGCACTCTTTGGTACAATCAAAAAGAAAATGAATCTACTGTAAGAGCTACAGAATCCACAAGTCTCAGAATGCGAAAATTAAGGATGCACAAAAGCTTCAATTATGAAAACACTACATTAACTAGAGGGTTTTATTTTGTGCCTTTTTCAGTTTGCACAGATTTTGTTCTGAGGAAAAATGGACATTCATTTGCTATAAGAAATTAACTGAAAGCCAAAATAGGAAAATCAGACAAACTATATGATGTGGCTTCATCAAATAGTTCAGTACAGCAGAGGTGGCTCTTTGCCTCCTTTGAAATGTCCTATGTGATATGAAATAATACATAACCAAAAAGAACTCCACACTTCTTCCTAATGAATTTAATCTTTTTAACTAATGTGCTGACCTATTCCATTGGACTTCATGGTACCAAAACAATTACAATGTCTTGCTGAATCTCCAGAATTGTCCTTGAATTTGGCACTGAAGCAACCAGGCTCTTGGACTAAATTATTGCTGTAAGTCCCTTCCAACCGAAATAATTTTATTCCATTCCATTCCATTTCATTCCATTCCTTGATGAAAAGCTCTTTCAATGACCATGTAGTAATGGCTGGTCAGATCATGGAATAAAATATAACTGTAAGTAATGTTTGCTATATAGATCCCCTGCAAGCCTTGGCTATGCAAGTGTGTCTTCAAACACATGGATTAACTCACACACAGATTAAAAAGAGTGGCTTACCATACCTTACACCCACAGGTAAAACCCTTAATTGAACTGAAATTTGAAAGTAGAGCTTCATATAGGAATACTGGGAACAGAGGTGAAGACCACTGACCTGGCAATCTCATACTGTGAAAAAAAAAATCAGGATCTAGGTACAAAGCAACAATGTTTTCTGTACAGTGACCATGTGAAAGTCTGTCCAAATGGCAAACTTTCAGGACAGTGACTCTACCAAATGTCCTGCCCACCTTCATTAATATTATTCGTGAACCAAACATCATTTGCTGAGAATTAATTCAATATTCACAATGGAATTTTCCATCTACTGACAGATAGTTTCTCTTAATTTGCATAACCAAAACTGAACTGAGAAATAAAAAAACAATTAATAACTAAAACTTTTTCCTTGTGAAGTCTAAGAAGACCTCTCATGAAAATTAGCTAATCACTCATTGGAAAAAAGGTCCAGAAAGGTTGTTCAGTGAAAATAGAAACCTGCTGCCTTCACAAACTTTCCAGAACAGTAACTGGATGTTTTGCTTCTTCTCAAAATTGTTCAGTAGTTTTGGAACAGAACTGAATATAGGTAACAAAGACAAGGAAGTATGTCTTTTGTACATATTGAGTCAAAAGATAAACACAGCATTAAGGGGCTGGACTTTGCATGAACTGTGTAAGTCCAGTAGATACAAAATAGTCAGGATTAGGAAATCAAGTGTTAGATGACTGATTTGCAGAAGAATATCTTGGGCATAGGAATATACTAGACTTCTCTTCTTTGCAAGAAAACCCGCTCCATTTCTTCATTTTTTCTCCAGCTTGCTCTCCAGAACTGCACCCTAAACACAACCTGTTGGTTAAAACATTTCCTCAACATTTGTTTTATGTTTGTGAAATAACTACATCTATTAGACAGTTGTTTATTCATCTGAAATAAGCAGACATGATATCTGAAACTGCAGGCAAGTGTATTTTCAATGGACTACATCAAGAGGTGACTTGTGTAAGCGAAGAAACAGGACAACAAAACCCGTCTTTGAAAATTACATGTACTCTGGTTTCCTTAATGTTCTTTGACAAATCTAGGTTCTGAAGCTTCTAGGAAGCAGCAGAGGACTTTCTCTCCTTTTTCTCTTTTTTAACACAGATTACTCATACATTTTATTAGATTGTGAGCAAAATGCAGTCATCATCTGAATGAGAAAACATTTACACTTAAACCTCATAAGGAAAAGAGAATGTGATTCTTCAAAGGAAGTGAAAGAGGCCCTATTTAATGAGAAAAAAAGAGAGAAAGCTTAATTGTGAATATAATGAAAAAATTATTTCAACAAGCAGTCAATAAGGCACAGAGTCTGGGGCCTCTGTGAAATTTCCTTCACCCAAGTGGGTGGCTTTGTAGGAGGAAGAAAGTATTGTTTACCAGAGCTGAAAAACTAGAATAAAAAAAGGAAAAAATCACTGAGAAAATAAGCACTCTTGTGCTCACAAACACATCACTGCTGGCTAACCTGACAGGTTAGATCTAAGTTAGTTGCTTCTACTGTGTCATTTTAAACAGCATGGTAGTTCTAACTGCAGTAAAAATGGGTCTCAGCATTGACTCTCAGGCATTACACGTATAGGAGAGGTGCCGATGGTTTCATTTTGCAGTCACAGGGGTCTAGTCTTCTGTCAATATGTGTGCACAACAGCTTTAACATTAAGAGAAATATATATGTTCATCCATGGGCAAAGAGGTCCAAAGAGCTTGTGTTACCATTCAGATGACAATTAAAACCAAGCTTAACCCTTTAATCTGGTAGATAAAAAGTCTAGCATAATTTTACAAAAGTGTTTATTTCAATCATGCAGAAGAGACAGAAATTACTAACTAGGTTTATCGTCAAACAGTGCTTTGCAAGGTATTAGTACATTCTCTAAGATGAAACTGACAGCACTTAAAAATCTCTTCATTTCAATTTAAAAAAAATTAAAATCTCTTCATTTCAATTTAAAAAAAAAAATCTGTCAAGTAGACCTTCAGTCTAGTGTCGATGTTTTGAAATACAAATAACTTTTTCCAGCAGAGAGGTGTAGAAACCACATTTACTTGTGTCATACAGAAGAAGCATGTTCAACCGTAGTTTTGACATTTCCTCATATATTCTAGTGACCTTGAGAGAAAATGGATATAGTCAAAGCCTAAAATGCCTGGCTGTGATCCACCTTCTCAAAGCAAGTGCAGCTGGAGCAAAGCCAATTGACAGAGCTTCCCTCTAGCCCACAGTCTATCATGAAACCCACCCAGCTACCATATAAAGCTACCTGGGTACAAAGGAAAACACCAAGAAAAGGAAACTGTCAGTCAGTGAGATCTACTTGTTTTATCCCTGCCTGGCAGACAGGAGGAAGCATATTACATATTTCTCTTTCCTCCATCTATGCCTCCCTTGTGCTTACAAACTTATACAGTAAAGCAATGTATCACACTGCTCAAGGATGTAATGTATTTCACACTTTCCCTCTTCTGGGTTTTTAGAAAACCCGAACTGCCTGCAATTTAGTTTTATGCCATACTCCTGGTATGCAGGAGAATTCAAACATACACGGGCTGTTTATTAAAACTACATAAAAGTACAGAATAGCAACCTCAAGTCAAAGTCAAGTCAAATGCAATCCGTATCTGACATAACCAATGAAAAATACAATGTCAAATTCCCTAGTTAATAGTCTTATATAATACAGATGCACAAAACTCTAGCTTACACAGGTCCCTTTAGAAAAGCTTTTGGCAGCTTGAAACATAGATGAGATGTGGACAGAGGAAGGATTAAAGGAAGAGTTAACAGCATTTGGGGCATTAATTCTTCTTAACATCATTGGTAAAACTCCCACTGACTTGATTGTGGCTTTACCTGAACTCTTCAGAAACAGAGCACTAAATAAATGAAGTAGAACTTAGATAAATTTGAGGATGCTGGATGAGGAAGGGAGGGAGGGAAGGAGGGAAGGAGGGAAAGAGAGAGGGAAGGAGAGAGGGAAGGATGGAGGGAAGGAGGAAGGGAGGGAAGGAGAGAGGGAAGGAAGGAGGGAAGAAGGGAGGGAAGGAGGAAAGGGAAGGAAGGGAAGGTAGGAGGGAAGGAAGGGAAGGTAGAAGGGAAGAGAAGGAAGGAAAACAATAAATAACAATAACAAAAAGCCAACATCAACGTCAGTGAGGCAGAGGAGTAAGAGATACAGGCATAAGTGGAAGGTCTAAGTCTTAAGTCACTCAGAAAAGAACTAAGATTTTGACTATAAGATGATATGTGTATAATATATTTGGATATAAGAAGAAAAGTGGCACTAGCTGTAATGACTGCTCAGTCTTGGACAAACTATAAAGTAAGCTGACAGGGAAACAAGAGAGGATTTAAACAGCAAAAAAATGAAGGTGGAAAAGGACAAAGGTTATAGCTTTGGTGGTGGTTGGAAGCAAAGAAATTACAAGCCTCATTACAAGGCAAATAGTGCAGAGGGTATAGCACAGAAATTTCCTGCTTGGAAATCTGGAAGCCTTAATGGAGATATGTGATCTTTGTAGGCCGATAAAATTTTATGCAATGTGATGGCTCAGAGGAATACAAGGTGATGTGTTCTGCAGGAAGCCAGTTCAGTTTGTACCATAATTTGCATTGTATGTGCAGGAATTCTTCTGAAGCACCCTTTCAGTAGATCCATTCTTAAGGAAAACATATGGTACAAACAATTTCCTTACAGACTGTTTGAAAAGCAGTTTGGGGCTTTGGAACCAATTTCAGTATCATGCCACATTGATTTGCCTGTGTGTTTTTGATGACTAGATTAGGAGATAGATGCTCTGCCTCCTGTTAGCTCTTCTGCTATACCTCACTCAATTACGACTGCTAACTTACTTAGAAAAGGCACTTGCAAAATGTCATGTGTTCCTTAGCATCATATCTAAACATCTTCCCACAATTTCCCACTGAACACTGTCCTTTAAGTAGCTCTCTGCTTCTCTTCTAATCTCCTTCCAACATTGTTGTTTTGTAACTGGGAAATATTTTTCAGTACCTGTTTGAATAGCATTCACAATACCTGTGAATACCTGCTGTTAATCTATTCCATCTGAGTTTAGTGGAGTAAAAAAAGGAAAATAAAGTCCTTTTCCTTTCTTTCCTTAATTGTTCAGCTATTCTTATTGCATGGTGGTAGAAAGGAGGATGTTTTCTGTAAAAAACAGATTTATGCAGGTGCTGTATCATCCGTTCTGGCAATGACCCTGATACCATCACTTCATATGTTTCACAAGGTCAAGTGAACATGACCTTGATAATCACCATAAAAACAATCATTTGACCATTTACTAGGGCTATGTTTCTGGTTAATTGACTGATTATGAAATCATTCTCAAGTCTGGAAAGCAATATTTTTGGAAGAGAAAAATTCAAACTCTATGTACACAGTGAAAATGCATGTCTTAAGAAAATATTTATTAATTAATCTGCTTTTATCTGGATTACTATTAAAAATAATGTTCTGCTACAGTTAAATTCTGAGCCTCTTGGATTAGCTCAAATGGATCTCTCTATTGTCCTTTAATCCCCTTCTATCAAGGAGCTGCACTGTAAACTGAAAGATACACTAAAAACCCCAGTTTTATTTAATTATTGTATTTCTTTTAGAAGTTGCTAATATATGTATTGAAATTATTGCTTTTGCTGGGCCTGTTATACTAATTATTCAAGTTTCATTCAAGAAAGAGCTTACAGTTATGTAAAAGGAAATAATCGTACACACTTGCAAACATGCTTATTCAGTGTTAACAATCTAATTAAATATTTATTCCCATAATAGATTTAGTTCTGCTTTTTAAGAGTAAGCATAAAACTTACTAGTCTGTGTAAAATCAGACTTCTATCATTTTCTGATTCTTGGTATTTTTGTCTTTACGAGACATGAAATTAACAGTCACTGTCCCCTACATTTAGAAAATTTTAGAATTTTATTGTATTTATCAATTCTGTTACAAACTTCATTGAGCTTATAACTAATTATGTTTTTTTTTTGTCTGGATCTTGTATTTTGATTTGATGTCCAACTTATGTTCTCAGCTATACAAATTATGATAAATCTTTAACAGAATGGTCACAAGAGGCTGAAACATAGATTAACCCTCTGTGCTTTCCATAACTAACTTGAGTTGAATCACTATAGTTATGCTTCAAAATATTATGTATCTAAAGGAAATACAGGGTAATGTGTCTTTGATTAGGTGCTGATCATGTGTCAAGTTCAAGATGTGCTATGTGATGAGCTTGTATATGCATTGCTATTTAGGCTAAGCCTATGCGTGACAATTTACCAGTCCATAGCATTTTAACCTATCTGTGAGATCAAACTATTGATAGTGTTATGAAACTTAAGCAAAATTGGAATTATTCTAGGAGAAAATTAAAACAAGAAGCTGAACATCTACTCAAAGCAAAGCTAAAAGTCTTTGTAGTTTGTTTTTTCTGTTTTTCATACATATGTTTGCTTGTTTTCATTCAGTACAAGCATTGTCAAAGCTACAACAAAGGCTATTTATGTACTCCTTCCAACTTGGCAAGAGTTGATAAGCACACAGAGTCTCATAAAACCATGCCAGAAATAGTTCCAACAGAATTTCTAGACAGTGTTTTATTTAAAGATTTTCTATTTTTTGTAACAAAAGTGTAAAAGATAATTCCAATTAACTTTCTATTACTGATAGCTTTCTTCCCCGGTATGTGGGTTTATCATATCATTCTTAGCTGAAAAAAGTCACTCTGTCTACTTACAAACATTTTCAGTAAGTGATATATTTTCTTAAAGATATTCTCTGTACATATTTGTGTTATCACTAGTTTCGCTTTATGCAAATTAAGCCAGCCTTTACAGTGCCCCAGGAACCTCAGACCCTTTAAGGGCTGGAAGGATTTATCTTTAGAGTACACTTGTTGAAGATAATCATATTTCTGGCACTGAAGAAATCAGAGCCAAAAGATCAATATTTTTGAGAGGTGAATCTGATTTCTAGAAATACAGTAGATAAGGGGTACTCTTTTTCCCAGATTATCTCTGTGAAACATTTGTGGTCGGTCACAAATTGCTTTCTGTGATTATTGATCATTCTTTTATATAAAAAAAAAAATTAAGAGTTATTTAGCTATATGTGCTTCACAAAATTGTTTCTGCTTCTTGGTTAGAGTTAATTACTTATCACAGAAGCCAGAAAGTAGCCAAAAAGATCTATTTAAAATTCTTTAGCACAAAATTTCATCTTCATCTACTTATTACCAACTCTCTGACATTCCCCAGGATAGGATAAGAAGCTGATCACAGGAAAATTTAATTTTTCTGGCAGCTCTTTGCTGTTTTTGGGAGAAAAGCCATCATTCATGATGGGGCCAGAAGCAAACATGTCAGACAAGCAAAATGCCAGTGTTTTCCACAATGTGGCAGGTGCACATCTATTCAATGTACACAACTAGGTATGCCAGCTCAATGCTCATACTGGAACAGACATGCAACTGTGCAGAAAAGAAAAGGGTTTGCTGTCTTCAGGTGCACACAGGAGCATCTCACCGAGCTAAAATAAAAAAGACTTCACATTTTACTAAATACTCCACCTCTTGGTTAGACAAACTGGCATTTTCTCTCTTATTGATACCTCCAAACAAACTTATAATTAAAATCAGTGCTCAATACACATAGTCAAAATTCTAGTAGCCTAATTAGCTCAAAAATAAACAGGGAAATAAAATTGCAACCTAAAGACAATAAACATATCTTAAAACAATAACGTTGACTCTTTAAAATTATATATGCATTATCTTTGTACAAAATCCTTCATTCAGCAAGAACACCTGCTAACAGGGACTAGAATTTTTTTAGAAGTAGTATTTTCTGAGGAAGTCAATACTGAAAGCTGGTCAGAAATGTTTTCATGATTTTTTTTTTTTAATGCAAACCTGGTGTTACAGTTAACAGTCAAGACATTTTTCAGTTTAAGAAAGAGGAAATAGTTTAAAACTTGTGAAACAATGCTCTTTAAATACCAGAAGTGCTTTGCCTCTAAAGTTCAATTTAAACTCAAAAAGATAAAAAAGGTTGAAGCTGGGGAAAAAAGCCTTCTAAATTCCTAGAATATTTGAAATAACCCAATCCATTATTTTTGTCTCATTTATTAGCTAAGAAACATTTCAGCAACTTTCACTTGTGATTCTAATTACATTCTTTTCCTAATAAATTTTGGAATGGGTTCCCACAAAGCAACTTTCAAAAGAAAAGAGGATCTCTGTACTTAACTGCTTTCTCATTACAGTTGCTTTTGCAGTTTACGATGCCACACAGGTTAAGTATGACTACTCCTTTGTCCTCTCACACCAGCTCATGGAAGGCTGGGGAAGCTAGAACAGATCTGTGGCGCTGCCTCAACCAGTTGTTCAGCCAATGGGTGGCGCAGCAATGGCCATGACCTGCACTGCACTGAGTATCTTTACTGGCTGGAGAGAAACAAGCTGCCTCATGGATTAGCAAGAACAGGGAACTTCCCTCTCAGACAGAAAGGGAGCAGAGGAAGATTGGGCAATAAACTGCAAATCAGTCATACTCTTTCTCAAGTCTTTTTTAACACTCTGCTACTACAGCAGAACAACAAAGTCCTAATTTCTGCTAAGAATTAGATCAAAAAGCTGAGGAAATCACCAAAAATAGAAATAATTTATCTTATGAAATATGTACATTTGGAAAAACATGAAATAAGAAAATACTAAGAAAATCTTTCGTAACATGCAATTTCCAGTGAGAGGGAGGGATATTTCTATCAGAAAATCTGGTGAATTTTAACTAACTTTCTGTTTCAAAACATAACATTGTAGAATCATTTGGGATGGAAAAGACCTTCTAAGATCATCAAGTGCAATCATTGACCTAACACTTCCACGTTCACCACTTATCCACGACCCTAAATGACACATCTACACATCTTTTAAATACCTCCAAGGATGATGACTCAACCACTTCCCCGGGCAGCCTGTTCCAATGCTTGACTACCCTTTGGTGAAGAAATTTTTTTCTAATATCTAATTTAAACCTCCACTGACACAACCTGAGGCCATTTCCCTCAGTTCTATCACCTGCTACCTGGGAGAAGAACCAACATTCCCCTCACTACAATTGCCTTTCAGAAAGCTGTAGAAAGCAATAAGGTCTACCCTGAGACTCCTTTTCTCCAGGCTGAGCAAGCCCCGTTTTGTTATAATCTTTCAGGTCCCTCTACATTCTAAAGATTTCGAAAAAACTTTAAGAGCACAGAAATTGAGTTTTGAACAATGATAAAGTGCTGAATGTGCTGAATGCTTCAGCAGTTTTCTAACTTTTGCTCCTGTAATAAGGAAAAAATAGAAACTGTTCCAAATATCCCTCAGATTAATCCTCATGCTACGCACAGTGTTGGCAGCAAAGATTCTAGTTTAATCAAGCCAAACATTATTCATAAAACAGAAAAAATACTAAAATGCTAAGTTGCCTTTCTGAACTCCTTCCTATGATATGTATTGCATGGACTACCTGCAGAGCTAGATATGATGAGGATAAGAAGAGAATGCTTTGAGGTGAAGAACAAGCTCAGTGCTGTCTGCTTCATTAACACAGCCTGAGGAGTCGTTAAGATACTTTGTTTTCTTACAGTCACAGGAATACATTTAGCCAAGAATTCATAACATAAACACATACACAAAAAGATTATTTGTATGAATTTTTTAGAAATGTGGGGGAAGTGAAGGGTCACTATTTGAATTACCATTAGTATTTCTTTTCTTTAAGCTAATGAATGTATCTTTCTAGGTGGATGGAACTACCTCTCCCTCCCACTGAGAAAAGAATTTCTTTCTGTTGATAACTACAGCGGTAATTTACAAGTCAAATATTAATATTGGAATACTTTCAGTATTGTTTCTAACTTTACTTAATGTTACTAAAACCCAGGTGGGTCCTAGCATAAGATCCACTGAGCAATAAATCCACCATGAAAACAGCTGGAATAGTAAGATCATAAGAATAATAATTTATGGGAAGATTTCTACTATATATTATATTTGGTTTTGTCTATACTGCAGTTATGAAAAGAGAGACTTTTCAGAATTCAGACTTGTCAGAATAATTGGAAATACACTGTTAGATTTGCAACTGCTTCTGGTTGGAGAAGAAGGAAGAAATCATTCAGTGTTTTTATGATCTTTCCTTAGCAGAAAGTGCAACCTCTCTTCTTTCACTGTATGGGAAACAAGTATTCATGCTCTTGTTCAAAATAGAGTATTTCCAGGTTAATACAATAAATGATGGCTTTATTATCTGTGAATAAACATGATTTATCCACCTGTCAAAAATGCTAAAAGGAAGAAAATTTACAAAGTTCAGTTTCTCAAACACAGTTACACCTTAGACAACCGTCGATCCTCTGATGATTTTTGTGCAGACTGCTATTTTAACAGAATTTTACCCAGAGATTTATCAAACATCTGTTTTAATCACTCAGCTAAACTCAGTATTTCTGTCTGTGGCATTCCAGCCATCATGACATTTCAGACATCCCTATGCCAGATGATCTCACTACTCCCAGGGTTTGGCCATTTACATGTGCATGACACAGCTGAAGGCTATATTTACATAATGCTTTCTCACAGATTTTCTCTCCTTTGCCTCTAAAGCACCTTACTGACATTTATATAAGTGTGAGAAAATTGGTGGTTTATGTCTTAGGAGTTCATTTTTCATTGAGTTTAATGACAGTGGAATAATTTAACTATTTGTAATGGGTCCCTTTCATAAAGCAGCAGCTGTCAAAACAGGCATGAACATAAATGGATACAATCATGAATTAGACACAAAAACCAAAATCACACAGGACTTAAAATCAATGCTCTTATTTTCTCTGCAGACTATCTGTAAAATTTACAATTGATAAAAGCTGTGTTATAAAGCACAAAGGGTTTATATTCTGCTTCTTGAGATTAAGGAAAAGTCAGTAAACATGGAGATCCATAAAAGCCACCAAAGCCTGTGTAACACAAGGTTATTTTGGATTGGCGTTTTAACCTTTTGTTAATTATCCATAGATACATATTATTTTTAATTTCTTGAGTATGATACAGTTGTTTCCTCAACTTCATATTAGTTTTAAACTTACAGTAAACTGAGATAATATAAATAAATAGAAATAGCATCAGTTATAAAGGACTGTCAAAAATGTTATGAATGTCAAGAATATAATTCAACATATTCCCATTGCACCTTGTCAAGTTAAACTAACTTTTACTATGTTTTTGTCTTACAGCTATGTCACAGTATACAGATTCAGGCATTTAACTCAGCTGCATTTGCCAGCTAAAGACCCAAAGATCCTCATTAGAAGAGTGCAAAGGCAAGTGTTTCCCATTCTGTGCTTCACAGCAAAAAAAAAAACCATATCAAGATTCCTGGTCTGTTTGCAGATAAGTACTTATGCTTATTTAAATGACCTTTATCATGTGAATTTGAACTTTGATGCACACAAACAATTTATGGACTTGTGTTGAATCTACAGGCTCATGTTCCTCTAGATTCAATTAAGAATCTCTTAGCAAATTTTTACTTTTGGGAATTGATCCCAGGGACACCAACTGTAAAAGTAGCTTTTCCAGGGTGATCTCTGAGTTTTGGATCTAGGTACTTGTTTTCAGCATTATTGGCCTATTTTTTTTTGTTTGTCTGTTTATCAATGGAAAAATACTGAACAGTGAAATAAAAAGTAAAAGCTTCTCAGTAGGCTTGCTATTTAATCTGTATTCATGGAAGAGTTAATTAAGTACAACTTCTCTTTCAAAAAATGCTTAATGACTTCTGCTATTGTTGTAAGCACTGCTAATGCTTAGGAAAACATTTTGGAAAAGTTTTAACTACTTATTATTCAAACCAAAGTGTGTCTAAGGTTAGTAATTGGATGTACAAGTGGTTTGTAATGAATGTCATGTCAAATTTTACTACTGTCAACATTTCAAAAAAGGAAATATTGTTTTAAAATATTACTTTAAGATCCCCAGTTTTTATTGCTGTTTTCTATGAGTAATTAAAAAAAATAAATTCAGGATTCTTAAATAAGTGCAATGTGAGTAAGCACCTGTGAGAGAGTGAAAGACATTCATTGGTGCAAAACAACTCTGCATGTGGGGGAGTGCTCAGGGGGCAGATGGGGTTTTGCCAAGATGGAATGGTGCACTGCTCCCCCATAATCCTGCCCTCTTGAGAGCCACTGGTGCAGCTGTCAGCCACTGGCACACCAGGAGCACTGCCCCGTACCACACCTGATGGAGCCCCTGGATTCTGGATTTTGCTAAATTGTATGGGTTAGCATGTACTAAGTCAATGCTTTGTGAAATGCTTTATTTGGGTTGAATGTTGACCTTTAAACTTTGGCCAGCTTCCCTTTCTTCCTGAAGTTTATCAGTAAAAGTAGAGTTTTTTGACCTCTGGAGAAACATGTTTAGTGTCTTCTCTGGTGTACTCTCTCTCAAGGTATATAAAGAACTAAAGGCCCCTTTAGTAAATCCATTGGGTGGATTTTTGGAGCTTTGTATATTTTTAAATCAATGAGCATGAGCCTGGGGTCTTCCAGAACCAATAGGAGTCTGTCAAACCCTTTTGTTTGTTTTATCCACCAAAAAGTTGATAATATCAAAATCCAAATAAAATATACTAGAATACATTAGCTTGTTCTTAAAATGCTTCTTATGATGTTATGCATTAACCAAGAAACTTTGAGTTTATTCAGACACTACATATGTATGCACTGAGATACTATATTTTTGTCGTATTCAGATGAGCAATTTAAGCTTACAGAATATGTGAACTATTATGATGATGTCTGTAAGTCCCTGTGTATAAGCATGTTTCTATTTGCAGCACAAAGTAGAAGCCCTGTGAAAAGAATTATTTGAATTATATAGCTACTGTATTTCAATATTTCCCTCCTAAAAGTCATTATCTGAAGAAAAGCAAGTCATGTAAATAAAAGGTAACTCACAACTGAAATTTAGTGTTAGAAGCTGTGTGATTTAGCATCATTTATGTGTTCAGTCTTGAGTTTAATAAAAGAAATTCAAAAGAGATATTCATTAATCTTGTCTTTAGAGGTCAAAACTAAATTGTCCTTCACTACAAGTCAAGGTGAACCAATGGAGTCATTGAAAAACCACTGCATAGTTGCCAGCCAAGAGATATTTTCTATTTCAAGACTCAATTCTTCTGGTTCAGGTACTTGCCATAAAACTGACTAGACCAAGTTAAAAGCACCACACATTTACACAACAAGCATTTTTCTGATTTAAGCCTACACAAAACAGTCAGAATTTAAAAATAATTTACCTAAACATGGTTTCCTATGTCAACAGGGATTTTTTTACTCTCTTATCTGTGATAAGCCATTACTTTGGTACTCACTTCCCCTGACTTAATCCCAAGAGTCATGAAAATAAGTCTGATCCAATTCCATAGGCCTGCTTAGTCCAATTTTTAGTGAGGAAAATGTTTTATTCTGCTAGACTTTATCCCCCATACAATTCTGCTTGGATTACCAAGTGTTTTATCAAGGTTATCATTCTTTAATTCTGCTGGCAAGGTTGCCCTCTAAACCAGAGACATGTCAAACCTTTGCACAATTGTAAGTGAACACATGCTGACTTTTCCAGTTAAATTAAAAAGTGTGTTTAAATACTTTACAAAAAACACCTGCTAGAAGGAAAAACAAGAGTTTACATAAAAGACTGATTAATTTCTTATTTTTAAGATTTTCCATATTTCAAATATTTGCAGTTTTGAAGACTGATGCTAGTATTAGTGCCCTTTCCCACCTAACTTGTCATTTTTGCCACTATCAGGTGGATGAAAACTCACACAGTCAAGATTTACCACTGCCTTCCCATTAGAGCTGAGAGAAGGAGAGCTAAATGTCTGACGTGTTTTGTACTGCTAACCATCTATGCTAACCATCCAAGTATGAATCACTTCATTTCTTATTAAATGGTCAGGAAAATGTTTTCTTTTTACAGTGGTAGTGAATTATGCTTTATATGACTTTACATAGACTTCATTCACTGTTCATTCCTCCTATTTTTTCTTTTCTTTTTTTCCTTTTTTTTTTTAAGATCTATGTGTCAACCAGAAAGAAGAGTCATTTTTTTCATTCTGTTCTGGCATATTTCTTCATTATTTTTGACAAGTATAAGTTGATCTTCTTAGACTTTTCAAATGCAACTGTTTCTGTAAGATCTGGATGATAGCAAAGATTGATAATGCTCCATGTAATAGGCCAGAGCATCACTGAAGGGCAATAACAAGAATTAGAAGAAACAGTCATTTAAGGATATATTGAGGAAATGTCAACATTATTATGCCAGCAACATCACAATCACATTCAGTTTCTTGTGTTAATATATAGGAAACATACCTTTATAAAAATATATTTTATTATCTTTGAATTTTGACAGTTTGTCTGCAATTATCATTTAAAATTACTAATTTGTTAGAGTGCAAAAGTTGTTGTGCTGTAATTATTGAGAGATGAAAGTAGAAAAAGAATAGTGCTTTGATGTAAACATATCATCACTTACCTTCTCTGCTGATTGGGCCGTACCAAAAAAGATTGGAATAAAAGCTAACCAAATGATGCAGGTTGTGTACATAGTAAATCCAATGGGTTTTGCTTCATTGAAGGTCTCTGGAACCCCTCTTGTTTTAATAGCATAAACAGTGCATGTGACCATCAAGAGAATACTATATCCAAGGGAACAAATGAGCGAAAGATCTGAAATGTCACATTTGAGAACTCCTCTGGCATTTTCTGGCTCAAGTGTCCTCTGCTCTCCGTAGTCTACAATGGTATGTGGTGGATCGATAGCAAACCAGATGAAGACTCCAATAAGCTGCAAGGATATGAGGCTGAAAGTGATCACCAGCTGGGAAGCTGGACTAATAAATTTGGGAGCTGTGACAGATTTTTTGCCTTGTTCAAATATTCTGTGAATCCTGTTTGTTTTGGTAAGCAAGGCAGCATAGCTGAAACACATGCCAAGTCCTAAAAAGATCCTTCGAAATGAGCAGATCACTGTATCTGGAGCTGCAATCATTAAAAAAGTAATGGAGTAACAGAGAAAAATCCCAGTCAGGAGCACATAACTGAGCTCCCGCCCAGAGGCTCTGACAATCGGTGTGTCATTGTACCGGACAAATGTCACAATCACAAAGGTGGTGGCAATTATACCAAGAATAGCTATAAAGACAGGCACGATGGCCCAAGGAGAATGCCACTCCAGTTTGATTATAGGGATAAGCTGGCAATCCGTACGGTTGGCATTTGGTCTCTTATTAATGGGACACAGTTCACAGTTGAATTCATCCACCTGGTAATGGTACCCTTCACAGCGTTCGCAGTGCCAGCAGCAGGGCACTCCTTTCACAGTTTTCTTTCTTTCTCCAGCTTTACAGGGCAGGCTGCAGACAGATGCTGGATGAGTGCGTTCTCTGTTAGCCCACTGCATGTCTTCTACCTGTGGGTATAAAAAATTAATGAGACTTCTACTTTCCTTCATTTATAATATCCTAATCCTGGCCACAGGTTTGTCATAAATCACTACATGCTGACAACACAAATACAGTTTACCATAATAAGAAAGCTGTTTCTTTCCCTTGCATTGGCTTTATAAGTGTTAAATGATTGTGTCCAATAAATCATTCATGCCACAAGCTTGATGAGTGTCATTAGTTTCTATTTACCTATTTACTGCTGACAACATTGACACGTGTAAGGATATTTATTGACTCCAGGCTAGTTTAAAAGCAAAAAGCCCTGTACACAGTGCTTTAAAAGATAATCATGTGCAAATGTAAATAACAATAGTTCTCAAACATTTAATTACAAAATAAGGCTATGTGAGCTTCAGAGAAATTTCTGGTGAGTAAAGAAATAGATTAAAATCTCCTTGTATCAGCTTTGGCAAAAAAAATAAAAGTGCCAGAAAAAAAAAGATCTGTGATACCACCTCTTACACAAACATGGATATTTTATGCTTTTCCACCTTCTAAGTCTTGAAGTGCTCAAGTGATTTTGTGTATAAGGCTAACTGAGTATATACTATTTTCTCAATAATAATGGAAAAAAAGATGTCATGACTACTACTTTAGTCCTCCTGATATAAAAATTCCGGGGATCCTATTATAACACAGAACAATGCAATCTGGTTTTAGAAATCCCAGCTTCCTCCACAGCAGCACATTAATAAAATATACTTTTTTTCATCCACTTATCTATTCTTCCTTCATGCCCTACAAACAAAATCTGAATATGAAAGTCATGGATTCAAAGCATTTCCTACTTCAAATTATCACTCAGTTTGATTCCAGCTGTCCTTAGCCCACCCTTAGTAAAACTGTTCTGCAGAGGTCACACTTAGTTAACCAGAGCAGTGCATGGAGCAAAGAGCCGTTTGTAGGCAGCAGAATCATTCTGTGCTGCTCCCAGGCCCCACCTTTCATTCCTTTTTTCAGATGGTGAGCTCTCAAGGACCAAGGACTTCCCTTGTTCTTGCCCAGTAAGTACTTAGCACTTTTGTTTCATTTGGAGGCTTTATTTATAAGTGAAATACCAGTAACAAAACTTCAGTCAGGAAGGTTTTCAGTTTCTTCTGGAGGAGGACAGAATGAGGACAGCTTATCAAAAGGGATAATTTTAGCCTTTAAAGTTTATTTTTCCAGCCATTTTTAACAGATTTGAGAGGAAATCACAATGTAGCATTGCTGGCCTTATTTGTCTTCCTCAGAGAGCCAGAGCACCAGTTACAGCACTGGGCAGGGTGAATGAAGCTGCAATGAGCAGGCAGGCTTTTTCTCCTCTGTGCGCCTTCAGTGTAGGACCTCGTTGTTATTTTCCACTAGAAGGAGTAAAAAGGGGACCACACAGCAACAAGGAGGCAAGAAATGCTCATGCAACCAGCTCTGTGAACCCTTGGGGTCACTCAGGGACTTCAGCAGTGGATTGGTCCTGAATCCACAGAATTTAACCAGATTTTATAGCAAGGACTGTGATGACTACACAAAATACATCATCTGTTGACTGTGGAAAAGGAAGTCATTAATTAGCTTCCTAAAACCCACAAGAATAATCTAGTTTTGCAAGAAACAGTTTTGACAGAACTCCAGCAGAGCACTTGGCATGCTAAGAAAATACAATCTCCAGGTTTTAATCACTGAAATTCTCAAAGTCCACATAATCCCTATTGTTTCATCTACTAGTTATGAGAGAAAACATGTTATGATGAAATCAATGTGATAGGAAAGACAGTCTCCTTCATGTTGTTGCTAGGAAAATAAATACAAAGCTTGTGATTTAGTCACATACTACAGTAATGGGGGCAACAGTAGGCTATGGTCATTAATCCAGATGTGCGGATAAGTTTGTGATGACTCAGAAGAGAACAGAGCTACATATTTGCCAGATTATAGCACACAATACAGAATCACCAGGAGAGCAGACAACACCTTATCCAGTATAAACTTAGAAGGGCATGGACAGACAGTATCTCATCCAGCAGAAAGCCTGACAGGATAAAGCTAAGGTGTCCAATTTTTAAACACATTTGAACTAGCAAAGTGAGTTTATACCAGATCATCATTTAATACCATGAGGCTACAGTACTTCTTATCTGGCATTAAGCATCCAAAAGTCACATTTACTGTATTGTGAATCCATGGCTTAGATAAGTACAGAAAATTCCTTTTTGTCTTTTACAGCTATTTATTTATGATTTCACATACTTTGGCTTGACAGTATTTTAATTGACTAAAACAGCCTTCAAATCTCTTTCTGGTTGGTAAAACATTGTTGTGCCTCAGGTAATGCATCCCATTGGCAACAACTGATAATAAATTTCTATTTCTGAAGCTCACTGGTAAAGATTCATATTATGTTTTTCATTCTGGTTCATCTGACATATAAAATACAAAACATACAATTTCCAGCATGGCAATATAAAGTTATGAATGTTTGAAAACTGACTAGATAAAGAAA
>VWZD01010387.1:286201-333951 GCA_013396695.1 Sakesphorus luctuosus | reverse complement strand
TGGAAATATAAGCACTATTAGGTGGTTACCGATAGAACAATTTGAACAAGAATGGACTCTTAAAGCATAAAAAATTCTAAATCAGTGTAGAGAATAACCAGAATGAATGGCTAGAGCAGGTGGATTTTATAAGGTATAAAATCTGTGTTTGACAATCTGTATTGTCTGGATTAGTTTTGTAGGCAAAACAGTACATTTAGGGTGATCTACATTTCTCAAAAAGCTCCTAACAAAAATGTTATGAGGTTTTTTATTTTGTTTTCTATTTAAGAAGAAAGAGAAAATATATTCCCCAGAAACATTGTCAGGTGTTTGAAATTGGAAATCCCTTTAAGATACTTGTATATCTGAGAAAATTCTAGTATTGTAGGATTTTAATTCTGAAAGTGTGTGGAAAGATGGAATTTTTCCATTAACACAACCATCTGATGATTCAGCTTATAGCTACACTAACAAGTAACATGGCCCAGTAAGAACCAATCTGCAGAGCAAAGGTATTAACTCTGATGGCTTGATGTCCACATTGGTCTGTATTTGAAATTAGTGTGCAAAAGAAGGTTGTTTTCACCTAATTTTGATGTAGCTCAGTGGACTGAACACTGGTAATGATTAACAAGAGATAAGTCCTTCTAGAAAGCCTATCCCATTTTCATTTCAGCCAAAAGCAATCCAGTTCACATGGCCCAAGATTCACACCACTATGAGCAAGTGTGCTAAGTGGGAATAATTAGATTCATTTCAAAAGCAGGCACTTGGTTGAAATTAGAATGCTAATGTGTGTACACCGACAGACTGCTACTTAAACAATACTGTAGTAGAGGCAGAGTATAGGTCAGGGGAAAATATACGTGAGAGTGAACACTGTGCACTGTTATTACTCCTGAACAGGTCTGTTAAGGGTCTCTTATATGCAGTAGTTAATAACTGAAAAGTCATGCTGCTTCTGATCATCTGGTTCACTCCCAGCTATCCACAGCTTTCAGCAATCTTTGCCTGTAATGTACTTTTGAGTTACTATTTTGGATAATATAAAACCAATAGGAAAATCCAGTGCAAGATATAACTACAACAACTATCTTAGACTTCTATCAGTTTCTTCAGATACTGAATCAAGGGTCCTGGCTTCTTGAACCTATGCAGAAAATTCATCCATGTCATTATTTTTCTCTTTAAGTGTTAGTACTATTGATCCCACTTCTCTGAGATTAACTTTAGACAATAAATGACAGCAGAAACTGTTAAAAAACAAGAAAGCAAAGTAGGATCATTTGGGAATATAGAACCAGGGACACTGTAATTTCCAGAACTGCTGAAAACTGGTAATAATCAAACTTTTAAGGAACTTGGTGGATGCTCAGCCTCTTTTTAAAATCATATTTTTTTTATATAGACATAAACAATTTGCAGTGGAACTTTCAAAAATGCCAAGGGGCACTTGCTCAATAGAGCTAATTAATTTAAATAAATGTTAAGTGCCATGCCTGTTTAAGTGCTTTAGAATATCCTACTGTGCTTCCATTTGCAGTTTTCACAATATAAATACTTTGGAAAACCTGCCTCAACATGATCTAAAAGTTCAAAGGTTACAAAACTAACTTCAGGGGAACTTAACTTTAGGCATACATTTCTGAAGAAGATTCTCAGAGGAGAAAGAAACTGACAAAGAGGCCAAAGCCAGACAGAAGAAAGACAGAAAAGAAGGGGCTTTTTGACATTGAA
The DNA here is from genome assembly GCA_013396695.1 of Sakesphorus luctuosus. Lineage (NCBI taxonomy): Eukaryota > Metazoa > Chordata > Aves > Passeriformes > Thamnophilidae > Sakesphorus > Sakesphorus luctuosus. The sequence goes on along the minus strand of VWZD01010387.1, from coordinate 332,232 downwards.
AAAGAATTAAGAAGTTCTGCATTTCTCCAGCTTTCACCAGTAAAAATGTTTCAGGCTGCAGCACTCTTTATACTTCTCAGACTCTGCCAAGGCTGAGAGTCTCAGATTGTTAAGTAGCTTGAGTAAACATTGGTTTCTAGCAGGCTTATTTTGTCACCCTTGTTTTCATGTGTCACCTTCTAGCTGCTGTTCATTACAGTATGACACATGATGAGGCAAAGTTCATTGTTAAGTGTATCTGAACTCATCTAGGTCAGCTGGATTGGGATAGCCTCTCTCTGTATCTATTAATAATAGTAGTTTAAACATTATTATTAATTTTGAGTAGCTTCTCTGAATTTGCTAAATGTCTGATAGATTGATGTGCTATCATAAGATACCTCACATTTCCCTAAGATGTGCTTCCTTTTTCTACTATTCCAATGCTTATCAGAGTGAAAACATCAGAAATAGTAGGACAACATGTCTCTAAGACACGTATTCATTTTCTGTGAAATGCATTATCAGACAAAAAGAGAATGGCTTCATTACGATTTCAATGGACATAAAAATCATCTCTACAAGAGCTATCTGCCTGATGGAGCTTCAATTTGCTTTAATGTGCAGCACTAAGATTCACAGTTCACTAAACCATTAAAATACAGACAAAATGTCATTTCATATGAAAACCAAGTAAACACCTCTGTCCTTCATGAACATTACAAACACAACTCCCTCTAATATCTCAATAATAAAGCTAAAAATTAATGATGTGAGAACTAGACTAAAACAATATGAGATTTTCATGACACAGTATGAGTGGCGCATTCAGATTCCGGGCATCTCTGTTCTTCCAATAATCAAGCAATTCATTCATTTAGCAATGCCCTCAGCAACTGGAGGAGACTGATCAAAAATGCTCTTAACAGCTCAAATATAATTTCTGATTCATGTGTCCAATTTATGTGTACAAAACCACTCTGTTTTCCATTTTTAATTATCATAGAAAAACTTACTTAATTCAGTAATAGACAAACAATATAAAGACACCTGGACAGCCTTCAGAGAGTTCATCTTAGAGGAAATTGGGTGGTTAATATTTAAATGTTTCTGATTATGCTACATTACCACTTGCAGGAATTTTCAATTTTCAAATCTTATCTCAGAGCCAGATATTCATTAAAATAACAAAAATATGTGTTTAAGGATATTATTGTTACAAATGGAATTAATATGAGTTCTGGACAGAGGAAAGCAAGTTGTATTTGCAAGAGTTGTGGGAGCAGACAAACACTGTATTTTGTAGTCAGTTAGCCAAGACTTTCAGAAACATCAAGACTCTTACGTATTCCTATGACTTTTAGTAGATATTCAGATTCTCAATTATAAAAATGACAAAAATCTGATATTTTACCGCCAGCTATCACTAAGGGTTTTTTTATTTGTCTCAATTTCCTGTAAATATTTACCTTCTGACAAAAAGGTTCATCAAAGAAGCATAGCAAGTGAGTGAATTAAGCCAATTTCATCTAATACTTTGCTTTTTTTAGTTGTCTAATGTGTGTATTCTCACAGTAAAAATTCAAGTCTTTAATATACCTTGTCCAATCAAGTCATCTAAACCATTAAAACCAAAAATTCAACTGAAACCGGTTCAACTAAAGTAAACTGATTATGAGTATAAATATAATGATCATTGAATTCAGTCTGCCAGACAGATTTATTCCTTTAAAGTAGAGAAAAGCTGGGTATACTTACAAGTGTTTAAGCAGACATTCAGAAAGGACATAGGTCAATGACAAAAAAGATATTTTATATTAAAATAAAACAAAACTCAGAATTATGCTCCAGATTATGATGGCAGTATAAATCACTATCACATGCCTAAGTAGCTGTAAATTATTTTCATCATTCACCCCATACAGATGTTTTTCCTAACAGCTGAGTTTCATTTTCTAGATTTTCAGGCATAGACATCCTAAGAGTTTTGCAAAGAACATAGGATTATAACTTTGGTTTTACCATGAATTGGTTAAAAATAAATGCAATCTAATATCAGTTTGAAAAGGAGCCTGAGAAGCTTAATCAGGTGCAATGACTATTAAAGGATCCATGTGAAATACTACAAGACAAGTCATTCTTTCTTATTTGCTTTAGGACCAGAAGTACAGGTTGTTGTTAGAACCCAGATGGAAGCTGGTTTCTCCTAATTGTGAATCCACCTGCCCAAAGTTCCTCCAGGCAAACCATTTCTTATCCCTACCTCACAGCTTCCTTAAAGGAAAAACCAGTTCAATTTAATATAATTATTATTTGAATATCTATTTACATGTATGTATGCATACTTATTTATATGCACATATGATATAAAATGTCCTGGACTACAAGAAGGAAGGAAGGTGTTATTATTAGCAGTGGAGCTTTGGTTTCTAAGCTTACACTTAGCCTTTGTGGCTCTAATACAGTCTGACTGTCTCAGCGACATTAGGCAAATTATTTGACCTGCTTGAATCTCAACTTTCAGTTGACTGGAAAGAAGCTGTCATGCAGACAGGAGCAGTGGAGATGCTTAAGTTTAAATGTGGGTAAAAAGTTTCAAGTAGCAATATAGGTGATGTCCATCTCTCAGGTCTGGAAGGCTTTTTGCCCAACAACTACTTAGATTTTAGAAGTTTTTACTAAAACAACTTCTAAAGCTGAGCACTATTTTTTAGAATAGTTAATACCAGAAGCATAATACCTCTGTGCTTCCTCAGCATGTCAAAATCTTTCTTGTCATTTCCAGTTTCCAGAACCGTAATATTGCCAATCTCTGGAATTATTTTTAATGTTCTGGACATATTAACAAGTCATTCTCAGCTGGGACAAAATAATTAATGGGAAGGATGCTCTGAGGTAATACATAAAAGTAGAAAAGACCAGTATAAAAAATAAAGTTTATTATGCTCGTAAATGCAAAAGGTTAAATACTAGCCTTTCTTTATTGATGTAAGTATGTTATTTAATGGGCTGATACTGTAATTTTACCTCAAAGGAACCAACCCCACTAATTAAGTCATATAATTCCTGACTACTGAATAGTTGCATAGAGGAACACACTGTGGTAACCTAAAGCAGAGAGTGTTTATTAGCACTATATAGACATTGAATCCCAGCCTTAAAATGCTAACTTATATATGGCTTGGGATCAAATTTTTATTTTTTTCCCACTTCTACTTTTCTCCTCCTGTGGCTTGATTTGTATCAGTGTGCTACAGAAGTGCTGATCCTAGCAGACTCTTGGTACAAGGGTAGGAAGAGCTGCAATGTATTCTCTTCTTCAGTTTGCCCAACAACAAACCTTAATGCAAATAGAATACCTGGGAAACATAATTGTATTCTCAGATGGCTTAGGGAGTAGGCTATCACAAAGCACAGTGATTAGCAGGCTATCAAGTAAACAAATACTGTTACTACACAGTGCAGTTATCCAATGGAATTTTACATCAGTCTAGTAGGCACTTCTGTTCAAATGTGCAACATTTTTTGCTCTATTGAAAGCATGAATCACAATCAATTTTCAAGCACCTGTTTCTGGAACTAGCCTCTTTATTTATGAATGAGACCAAAAAAAACCCCAAACTAAAACAAAGAATCCAAACAAACAAACAAAAAAAATAGACCACCACAGAAATATCCTATTCAATATGATTTCATCAGACTCCAGATTTTTTGATGAAAGCCCTTCCAATGCTCTACTTTCTGCATTTTGAAAACACATAATTACTATCAATGGATCAGATTGCAAATCAGGTTTCTAAAGTTGTTCTTTATGCAGAGCACTTTCACATAGACAATCTCTATTGCGTGTCCTTACCTAGAGATTCTCACTGCCCTTACATGTCCCTGACATGCATTTGAAGAGAATTTAATGAGCATTTATAAATAAAACTCATCATGTACACACAGGGGTTGAAGTCACAATATGCTACCAAAAGCAGACTGTACCATAACTTTGCCTATATAATTAAACAAGTTCAAAAACACTCAATTTAAAAACAAACACAAAAAACCCCAAAACTTGTCATATTTGGATTTTGAAAGAAATGGGGGTTTTGAGAGGAAACCTTCCTCCATAGCCCTTTTGTGTCATCTGATTAGTTTTGACCAGCTCTAGTTCTGAGGCTACTTGAACCATAATGCTTGGAAGTACTTTTTTCTTTCTGCAGCTTATCATGCAGAAATAGCCTGCAAGCATACCTTAAAAAAATTAGTGCTTTGAGAAAAGAGAAGAAGCCTAGTTCTGGCAAAGAGTTTTTGACATCACTTTCTTTCTGCCTGGAGAATCTCCTCAGTTCTGCCCAAGGCCAACCAGTAGTTTAATAGCTTAATTGCGCTCCTTGATGATGCTCCCTCTCAAATCCATTGCTTCAGTTACCTAACTTAGAGTTGGCTTGTCCCAAGCCCAGTGCTCCATAACTACTATATTTCCCTCCAATCTGTGTCAGATGCTTTTCATTCCCAATAGGGTTCAGATTCTCCCCCACTTCACAGCTCAGAGTAAACAGAAGGAACATAAGGGGTCAAGCACAGATGGCATTTGACTTTAAAGAGATTTAATACTTTTTTCCCCCTTAATTTTAGTACTAAGTAATTTCATAAATCCTATTGTTTAATGAAAAAAAATCAACCATGGCATGATTTTAATTATTTTGTTGGTTAAATGATGAGTTTGTCAAAACAAGAAGCTATTCTCCCCAGATTCCTTCATGCTGGCCTGTAAAAAATGTACTGGGTTTGAACTTCAGCAGACTTAGATCAGTCCAGTAACTTCAGTACAGTTATGTTAACAAGTTTGTGGCCCATACATATATTTATTATTTCTTAGTGTCTTGGGTTGAGCTGGTAAAACGCCAACTGTCCAAGACAGAGAGAAAAGGGAAGAAGAGGGAGAGGAAAAAAACCTCCAACTAGGTTTATGCTGAAACTAACTACATGTATTTATACAGAAAAGAGAAAATGAAGAGAAAACTACAATATAGCACACACTTACACAAGTTATGTATAACAAGAAATAACCTCCCACTCCCTAGTTAACACAAAATCTATTTCTCTAGATTCATAGGCACTCTAAAAGACACCTAGCAAGAAACAGAAAGAGTAACAACAAAATATTTCTACTTCCTTGAACTCAAACAAAAGGCAAGTAGTGGCAGCAGCAGGAGCAAGGCCTGCTCCAAAACAGGAGCTGCACCATGTTTGGCTTGTACCTCAGCCATGGCAGAACTGACTAAGCCACTCCCACACACTGGATTTTACCCCTCTTGAGATGTTGTCATAATATGGTATGGAATACAATATTATTGGCTAGAAGAAGTCAGCTGTTAGAAGAAGTCAGCTGTTGGCTAGCCCAGCTCAGCTCAAGTCAGCTGACAATCCCAAATTTAGGCCTACTCAGCTAAACCTATAACACTTAGGAAGATGACTTTTCACTCTTTTTGTTATCTTTAATTACTTTAAAACTAGAAATTACCCAACCATAAAAAGTCCCTGTGCAGTATGAAAAAAAGATGTTGATGGGCTTGTTTTAGTTTTAATCCTAACCCATTATTTTTAAATGGTTTAATTTTTTTCCTATTTCTTGATCTGAGAAAAAGGTGCTGTGCATATGAAGCTCAAAAATGAATGCTTCTAAACTCTAACCTGCACAGTCTTTCCTACAAAGTAATACCAATACACAGATAATATATTTTTTTTATTCCCACACTGCTCACAGACCAAGACCTCAGTTGCACTAAGGACTATACAAATCCACAAGAAAAAATTGTGGTCTCCATCCTAAACAATTCACAGTCAAACCGTAAGATAAAGGAGAGCAGAGTATTGGCAGAATACTGAATAGAACATCCCAAACCCAATGAGGTAACACTAATCAGTGTGACAGTGAGTAGCCATAGCACACCTCCAAACTTTGGTTTTTTGAGTAGATATTGCCTAAAAAAGATTTTTAATGAGGGAACTGAAAGAAGAGAGAAGGGCAATTTTTCACCTATTTCCTAAGCTTTCTATCCAAGCATAAGCAGCAGCAAGAAAACACAAAGGCATTTGTTTCATCAATGGCCTCTCAAAGAATAACTTAAACCAGCACTGGAATATCCAGGGCTTCTCAGCTTCTAAAAGGTGTTTTAGCCAAGGGAATCATTTGAAATTTTGAGAAAAGTAGCCCTCACCTCGGCGACTTTCATTGACTGTGACAGAGGAACAGAAGCTCAGAGGAAATGTAGGGCTCAAGTTTATTTCCATGTCTCAAGAAAAGATTCACTATACATAAACTGTTCCTGATATATTTGTCCAACCTGTTTCTAAGACAAAAAACTTGTTAATATGTGTAGTACATTCTACCCTGAAGCACTTCAACATGCTAGACACCAAGACGTATGTTTTGACACTATTTTAAGGTGGTTTCCCACTATAATAGCACATATCTTGTTTACAAGCTCCACTTTGTGAAGAGTCAGATCTTTTCATGATAATAATTTTGAATTTTCAACACCACATAATCAAAATAAAGTCACATTAGTCCTTTAAACATAACTCCAGCTGGGTAAAAAAAACTACATAAAAATTGTGAAAGTCTGAACTAGTTTGGAACAGACAGAAAACAGACTGTGTTTTATACCAAGATTTACAGCAGCAGGGGAAGAGCTCTCACTGCCAAGTCTGTGCTGCTGCTTAGAATGAAGAGTCAATAATTAAATTGAAAATTCTGTGGAGAGCCTTAGTGATCTGGAAGGCAAAAACAAGCTTGAGGAAGAAGTTTAAGTTGGAGAAAATGCCACACAGAACATTTAGTCAGAGAAAAAAAAATAGCAACAAAACCAAAAATCCTTCTCACTAAGGAAAAATGAACATATTGAAAATGAGCGGAAGTCAGAGGCTTTCAGATGGAGCGAACATATTGAGATTTATTCTACGATTCATACTGAACTGAGGCTATAGAAAGCTCTTGAGATTTTAAGGGGCAGCGTGGAGAATTTGCAAATGGGAAACCTAGTGTTTACACTCAGAAAAGAAGGGGGAAGAAGAATCCAGGGAATTATCAATCATTTGGTTTAACTTGAATTGCCAGGAAAAAATACAGAAAGAAATAAACAAACAAATTTCAGAAACATAGAGAAAACAAACAAGACAAGTAGCAGCCAAAAGGGATCTGTCAACAATGAGCTGTCACATGTCCTTCAGTGAGACAGTAACAGGCAGCATGGATGAGAAGCAAGCAGCCAGGTGACATTTATCTTAACATTAGAAAGATTTTTGACACCATCCTAAATTACACTCTCAGTCATACACAATCTATTGAAACAGATCTAGCCCCTAAGTGTTATGTGCAAATTATATAGCAAGCTGTAGAAAGATAAAATTTGTAGTTGATTTACTGTCAGAAGGGAAGGGATGGTGCAAGGTGTGGCCTGGAAATGTCTATTCTTAGTCTGCTGTTATTTAATACCTGTAATAACCACACATTCAGTTTGGATGACAAAACAGAGTATATGGTGATCACATTTGGGCAGTAAGACTGAAAAAGTTCAAGATATGCTGAAGGTCAGGACACTTATTCCAAACGATACTGCAGAGTCAGAAAAAATGAAGTATATAGTTTAACAGGGACAACTAACAGTACATTATGGGTCAGGAAGGACAGGGAGACAGCAGCTTTTCAACAGAAAAGGAGATTTCAGAGCTCTAGTGGATTATGATATACTGAACCAATGTCATACAGTGGCAAAAGGGGCAAATGCCATCCAGAGAAACACGGATAGATACAATAATCTTTCCTCTCTGCTCTGCACTCACGAATACATGAAATGATATTTCTCCTGTACTCTGCAGTAGCAAGGCTTCAGCCAGAACACATTCTGAAGGTTAGATCGCTGTGTTTCACTTTCAAGGAGAATGAAATGCGAAGTCCAAAGGAAATCAGCAAAGATCAAAAGCGTGTCTAGAAAACATGATCTATATGACAAGATTGAACCAATTTCTATTGTATAGCCTGAAGAAATAACACAGCCTAGGAGGTAAAACAACAATCTTTGAATACATGAAAAGGATGAGGATTTACTTGATGTACACTGAATAAAATAAGTAATAGGCTTAAATTATAGCAATAAGAAGTAAAGTCTGGTATTTATAAGACAGTTCAGAGTGATAAGGGTAGCAAAAAAATGGAAAATAACACCTTCAGAGGCTGTAAAGTCTTCATTCTTGAAATAATGTAAGTAGAGAAGATATTAACTTTTTGCAAGGGCTAGAGAGTCACTTGAAATCCCTTTAACTCTCTTCTGTAGTCCTAAGGAAGATTTCAGGTACTAAATATTTTGAGAATAATCAAAAAGCTAAGGTGTACTCTCATGACAGCCAAATTCTTTGGACTGACTTTTGCGATATAACAGAATACCCATTTAGGAATTTTTTTATACATATTTATAAGAATAAAGTAAATAAGAAATACTACTGATCATGCTTTCCCTGTGTCTTGCATAATTAATGTTACATTTCAAATATTTTATTGTAAATTGCTTTTGTTTACAATGAAAATGCTTCTGATAAGAAGTATTAGGGAAAGAATGGCTAAGAAATCACCGCTGCCACAATAGTAAACTGTTTTCCACATAGACATAAGGAAACGCAGTTTGGAAAATATTAAGCACCTAGCATGTTCAAAAAGAAGTCAATTTTGGAGTCCTATATGTGAACAAAGAATTCCCCAAGGATTGATAGAAAAGCTGTCATTACCTACAACCTAAGGCAAAAAAAATTCCTAAAAAATAACCAAGTATATAAAGCAATAAATCTGACATGGATTTTTTCAAGAGCTCTTGCTTAAAACATAGACAGTCTTGTATTGACTCACAAAACTTCGAGTGTAGGAGTCCAGTTGCTTGTATTCCTCCCAGTGTTTGTCAAGGCATACAGAACACTGCCTTTGAGGGCATTATTAGCAGACCAAACCCACTTAAACAAATGAAACTCGGAAAACTTAAGAAGTAGTGGCTGAGGAGATGTCCCTGTCCCTGAATTACTTATGCAAATTCAATCTGTACAGTTCACCTGCTCCAACCAGCCCATAGTGCTGAAGATTGTCCAGCCTCCCAGGGCAGCCCAGTGCTTAATCATCCTCATTGTTAGAATATTCCAGTATGCTTGTGTTAGATCTGTCTCACAGTGAATTTGTCCACTACTTCTCCTAATAGCCAAATGAACTATGCCTAACAGTCTGTTCTTTTCCTGAATAATCTTTTCTGTATCGAAAGAGATTAACATAACTCTACTCAGGGCAGTCTTATTCAGACTGAACAATCCTAGTTTGCCAAACCTTTCCCTACAGAGGCCTACTTTTAGATGGCTGATCATGATGATTGCTTGCAACTGGACTCTCTCCAGACACTCTACTTTTCCAAGGGAAGTAACAGTTCTGTTAACAAGCTCATAGCACTGGGGAAGAGAACAGATGAATTACATCACAAGTCGAGATGTTATTTGCTGCAATGGCCTCTGGCAATGCAGATTAGTTAACCATTCTGAAGCCATTGCCAAGCTTTATGCCTAAATTTCAATTGATGGGAGTTTCCAAAAACAGTACTGCAATTCTCCCTATTTTATCCACTCATTCCAAGCATATCCTATTCACATATTCTACAGGAAATCTGTTTACTGAAAGCTGAAGATACAACATTAGCTATGCATACTTCGTTCCCTGCCTCAAGAAATATTAACACAATATCACCACTAAAACCAGTGATACCATTTTGGAAATGCAGAAAATAATTCATTCCCTATCTTTAAATAATTAAAAAATAATTATTACATGTTTGGGGATTTATCAGGATGAAAAGTCCTGGATAAATATAACTATCCTAAGGAAAATAATACTTTTGCACGATGAAGAGAAATTACAGCAAAGCAAATAGAAAAAATAATCATATAGTAATGTGCTGCTAACTGCCAGTTATTCTCTTCATCATATCATAATCACAGAATGCCTCCCATTTTCCATGTAATGATTTTTAATTTAGTAGTAGACTTCCTCTATGTAACACAAATGAACAATAAGTAATTTAATCTACCATTTTTGCTTTTAAGAATGAACATTTTGCTTCAAGGTTTGAAGGACAGCTCACTTTTCAAATTACAATATATATATACATTTCTGTGGGGAGAAAGGAGAGAGATGGAAAAGGCTGGGGAAGAAACAAGCTCCTAGTACAGGTTTTACACTGGTACCTCACAAAGAAATTCACTGCAGACTTGCTGCCAGCTGTGCATAATCCAAACTACCTGCTATGCCCAGTAGCTCTCTGTCTATACTAAAACTCACAACATTAGCTTGTACCAGGGGAGCAGCTAACCCTGCTCTGTAGTCCCATATATGAATGGAGAACTCTCCAGGAAAGCATATAAAAGCTCCTGAATCTTTATTGTTCTATCGCTGCACACTTGTTTTTACTGCAGAAAAGAATATTTTAAACCACAAGTGATTTATTTTGTCATGCATGGCAAGGCCTTCTTTTTGGTTTATTGAAAAAACAAGAAGACACCATGGTCCTGTTGGTTATAGCTATTCAAAGAACAATTCATTCTAATCATACCACTTCTTACAAAGGATGATCATAAAAAGCTATAAAATATCTACCGTCTACTCAAGCAACCTGTGACAAATTCACAGCCAAGCATGCAACTGCAACTCTGTGCTTCATTTGAGAAACCTGACTTTCACTCACCTTGACAAGGTGGAAAAAATTGCCTATTCATCCTAGCTCTCAAGCACGGACTGTTTCATTGGCCATTTGGTATGATTCTAATGAAGAAAAGAGGGTTATCAAATTAACAGCTACCTTTTATCCATTTTTTTTTCTCTAGAGAATCAGTATAAGTGTGATTCATTGAGGAGAAACAATATTAGGACCAACAAAGTAAAAAATATCAGAACGAAGACTAATTGTCATTGTTCTTTGGTTCTTCTAAGGTTGCTGGCAGCTGAATCCAAGTTGTGTTTCCAATCATGTCTGAAGTAGCAGCTATTCTACTATGGACACTTCTCAGAATTTTTCAGTGCTTTTTCAACATCTGAATTCAGCCCATTTCTCCTCTATTACAAAGTTTTTAATATGAATACAATCTGAAACCTTTCAGAAGCATAAAATCTCAATGTTATTCTTCATTTCTTGTATTTTTTTGTCTTGTCTATATTTTGCAACTAATGTAGCCTACTGTTGACTTATCTTTTCAGTCTAACATTGGTCCTTGGTGACTACACATTTCATATTGACCTAAGACACAGAAGGTAGAATAGAACAAATCCTGCATCATACTTATTGATCAGTGCTAAGATCAGGATTAGCTTTGTAAATCCTAAGTAGTCTAAAAACAATAGTAGCTGCTTCTACTTTCAGCCCTGTGTAGATTGAAGGAAGACAGCAGTATAATTTTGAGAAGAACAGAAGAACTTAAAACTTTTTTCTTGTCTCATTGATTTCTATTTCTAACCCCGCATCAACAATTTTCAGCCAGATAAATTGGACAGAGTGTAAGTTTAAACTTTACTGCCCTATTACATATGGGCAGAAGAACACCCTGCAGGCCATATGATTGTCATGTGATGTTTATAGATATAATCATATACAGAACTAAGTGCTCCTGTTGTGTATTTCACTGTCCTATGTTCTTTTGTTAAACACAGGTCTTAGATTCAGCAATTTAAAAACTTCTATCAATTATATAATAGTTACCACAGGAAAAAAAGAGGCTTTCTGACTTCTTTAATGAAATATAGTGGCCTACAGCAAAGCTTGAGATTTATTTGGTGCAGTTACAGAAAACATCAGAAGCTTTTTGAGTCATTTTCTTTACAATGTCACAAGAAAGGAAACTAATGCATTTTGAATATGTAACTTCCAAAGAGAATTGACTACTTTCAGTGCTGATGCTTTCCTTCAGGATTAGATACAAGACAAGAGTCCTAGAAAAGAAGATAAATCAAATACTGATTCAAATCTCTTTGTGATCTGGCTGCCTGAAGGGAAGCTCACTGTCAATTTGGGGTTCCCGATTTTTGCTAGTTCACCAAACACTGTGCTTAAGGCTGCTGATGATTATGTCTGTCTCTGATATTTCAACACAGAAGTGTAATTTTAATTTATGGTTTTCTTAGTCATAAATCAAGATCATTACAGAAAAATGGATGCCCCTGAGTAATTTATATCCTCACTGCATACACTCCATAAATCTGAAAGCTTATGCGTCTTATTATTTCTAAGAGAATGTTAAAAATCTGTTACTGTAAAATTTGTCTTTCAACAGAACTCTTGCGTTCTGGTGAAAAAAAAAAAACTAAAAGAAACAACAAAACAAACACAAGTGAATTCTGCCTTTGAAATTTCACTGTTTGCACTTGAAACACAGGATTATAGATTGTCCTGGGTTGGAAAGCACTTTAAAGGTAACTAGTCCAAACCCTCCTGCCATATGCAGGGACACATTTCACTAGACCAGATTGCTCAGGCCCCTATCCAACCTGGCCTTGAATACTTCCAGAGAAACATACACTTTATTTGATATGCTTTGTTTTTTCCTTAAGGAGTAGTAGCACATAAATGGATATCCACTCAAGCATTTTGACTACATCAGCTAAACGATTTTGAAAGAACCAGTAATTGTGTCTGCCTGAAGAACCATCAATCAAAATTACTAACTTGGAAAAATGTGAATTTGGATCTACGTATTTTCTCTTCATCATGGCTAGGCTTCACGAACGAAGATTCAGGAAGGGCTCTCCCCACGGGGGTGTGCCCTTCCAGCCTGCGCAGTGGATTTTTCTGGTGAGGCTCAGCATGCACAGAACTGGCCCCATCCTTCAACTCCTAAGGTTCATCTGCCACGGCCGAGCGAGCTCGGACGGTGACAGTGAATCCTCAGGACTAGAACCTATATGCCCTGGTATTCCAAGGAGGTCTCCCATCCAAGTACTAACCGGGGCTGACCCTGCTGAACTTCCAAGACCTGGCAGGATCGGGTGTCAGGGTAGCATGGCCATAGTTCATCTTTTCTCTTATTGGGATATTTAAACACAGATTTTCATAGATCAAAAAAAAAGTAAAAGATTGAAATGTAACCCGAGAATGTTTCAAACTACATTTTAAAAATGTGTGGGTATTTTTAAAAGAAACCCCAAACTATTAACTTTTTAAATTCTTTAACATTTCAACTTTTCTTTTTTTCCAACTAGAATATAAGTTTAAAAATAGAACATTGTTAAGACGAGAAAAAAGTCACTCAAAAATGAGCCAGAACAGAGTGAATGAGTTTCTAAGGAAAGGAACGGAGAAACTTGTTATTAAAACTTTACGACTGGGACTAGTTCTGCCTACTACCACTGACAAAAGCCATTAGTCGACAACTCAATCTAGCCCTTGTTACAACACATGCAACACAAAACACAGTTTCTAAGAGAGAATTCATTATTAATCATAAAATATAACTTGATTTAAAATCATAAGTGCCAGAAAAAGCAAGCTTGTTTCTAACAACTTTCCTTGTACAGAGATTACATGGTTGAGAGATCAAATTTGCTAAACCCATGCATTTGTAGGAAACTTTTATGTGTGACCTGATATGCAAAATACTGATGTAATATGAATAAAACATAACTTTTGCAGAAAAAAATACTTTTGCCTGGATTTTTATTCATTATGAAAACCAGAATATTTTTTGGAAGAAAGGATTTTAACTATCAGAGTTTCCTGAAAAATAAGTTATTTTTTTCTATTGAAAAAAAGAAAATTAAGCAAGCAAACAACAGAAAACCCTGACAGTTAATGTGTACTCCATGATCAGAAGTTCTAAGGCGGTTATATTTTCCTTCAAAATGATACTAAAAGTTTTTGAGGTCTGGTTATTTCCAGTACATGAAGATCACTGTCTTGGGTTGAGCTGGCAAAACGCCAACTGCCCAAGTACAGAGAAAAAGAGTCCTCCTCCCCCCAACCAGCCAAAGGGAGAAAGAAGAGGGAGAGGGAAAAAAAAAACCTCTAAAGCCAGGTTTCTTCTGAAACTAACTACATGTATTTATACAGAAAAGAGAAAATTAAGAGAAAACTACAATATAGCACACACAAGTTATATGTAACTTCCCACTCCCCAATAAGCACAGATTTTACCATTCTAACTACAAATCATTCTAAAAAAAAAGTCGATTCCCCAAAGACAAACTTAAGCAAAGAGAAGAACTAAGAACAAACATTTTACTTCCCTAAGATAACATGATGGTGAGCCGATGCTGTGGGCTTGGGCCTGTCCATCCCTCCTGGGACAGCACGGTGTCTGCTCTGTACCTTGGCCGAAGTGAAACTGAGCTAAGCCACTCCCACACACTGGATTTTACTCCTATTGAGATGATGTAAGATGGTATGAAATACAACATCATTGGCTAGAAGAAGTCAGCTGCTAGCTAGCCCAGCCCAGCTGAAGGCAGCTGACAATTTCAGGCCCAAATCTGAATTCCCAGGCCCAAACTTAGGCCCATCAGCCAAACCCATGACAATCACTTAAAGTCAGGCAATCTTAGAGAATACAAGGACTTTACAACTCTTTACTAAAAGTGTTGTAAATGTACATGGTCAGAATCATCAGATGATCAAGTTCTTTGATACTATAGTTTGACTTTTCCAACTATCTGCTCTCAGATTGTCAAAGATTGAGATATCTTATTCAAACTCAAAATTACACCAAAAAAATTAAATTTTGAACATCATTATCCTTTCTTAATTTGTCTTCTCTGTTGTATCTCTCAGCATTGTCATGCATGTGTGTGTTTTGTAAGAATTGCAAGAGTGGTACTGATTAGTATTCATGAAATTCCTGTATCTGGAAGCTACAGTTGCTTCAGATGAAATCTGAAAGGTCAGTTGGCCTGAAGGAGAGCATTAATGTTACTGAAGTATACAGGAAGAAACCAGCACCAAAGCCACAATGGTCTGTGCAGCTGGTGAAGCCTCCTGAGAAAGATTCCCATAGGGAGCATGATCAGAGTCTTTATCTAGCCAGACTCAGCACTTTCTGCCCAAAGGAAAAACCAGTACTGTGCCAGGAAAGGAACAAGTCTGAAGCTTGACCACAAGGACCCTGCAGAGTCAGTGAAAACTTTGAGGAACCAGAGACACCAGTAGAGGAACCATGAATTCTGAGGGCTGGGGTCACAGACAGGACCAGGGCTGGCTACCAGGTGGGAAGACACAGTCCACACAACAGACCTACAGCCAACACCTGATATAGAACAATCAAAACGCAAATAAAGGAAAAGGAAGAGCAAAAGCAAAAGGAGGAAGAGGAAGAGCAAAAGGAGGAAGAGGAAGAGCAAAAGCAAAAAGAGGAAGAGCAAAAGCAAAAAGAGGAAGAGGAAGAGCAAAAGCAGGAAGAGGAAGAGGAAGAGGAAGAGCAAAAGCAAAAAGAGGAAGAGGAAGAGCAAAAGCAGGAAGAGGAAGAGGAAGAGCAAAAGCAAAAAGAGGAAGAGGAAGAGCAAAAGCAGGAAGAGGAAGAGCAAGAGGAAGAGGAAAAAGGCATGAGGAGATCAGAAATAAAAAGGGAAACATTTATATTAGGTGCAAACCATGTTCTAGTCTTAGAATTGACAACACAATTGATATCTTAGAATAATCTTACATTTATTTTTCCAAAGGCTGAATTGTACTACAAACCTTATACTTTCTGACACAGAAAATACACAGATGAATAAAACCTATAAATTTTCTAAAGCACAATACCCGCTGTATGGATGAACACAATCATAAAGATATCATAACTACAACATTACAATACAATTTCAGGAAGAAATATCTGTAAAAACCAGAATAGAAGTATCTATAAAGGATATCTAGATGACAAATACTCACTAAAAATATAGATGTTTTCACATAAACTAATGAAAACAACCACTGTGTTCTCATTGATTCATTTGCAATCAAAAGTGCTATCTAATTTACAACATGATGATTTGGAGTATTGACAATCATCCATAAAGATCATTTCATTTTAATATATTTTGTCTAATGAGAGGAGGAAAAAGTTTTGCCACAGCAGATCATCATCTGTCAGAACTACCATTGACACATGGTAAGTAAGTCTAGTGAACATAGGAACAGACGGAAACAGACTGTACCACTCCTTTTGCAACTCCCTTCTTCATTGTTACTGCACCAGTGCCTGCACTGATGGAGACCAGTATCCAGTATCCCAAGCCTTAACAAACTTTAAGAAATAAACCCTGCCCTAGGGGGACTGAGCCATGTGTGCCTGCTGACTCTCATCCCTGTGAGCAGGGGGAGTGCAGTAGATCAGGCTGCACACCTGGGGCAGTGGGACAAGAGCAGGACCCTGGCACAAGGCTGGGAGAAGAAGCACCTGCTACGGAGCAGTGTGTCAACCCATTCACTTCTCCACAACTCCATATACTAGACAGAGCTTACCTGCTAGTTTGAACAACCAGTTGTATCCAGCACAGATGCTCATGGAGGTGAAAAAGAGGGAAACAACAACTTAACATACCCATTTCTAATGAGAGTTAATAAGAGGCATTCTTAGATTAATCCTGTCCTGTTAGATTTGTGGTCAATGTGGTTAGCATGCTATGGTTTCAGCAGTATGAGTATCCATCAACCTACTCATCAATCATATTTCAGAGAACTCCCCCAAATACATATACATGAGGCAGAAATAATGGGACCGAAAAATCTACAGGCTTAATGAAAAATTTAGCAGCCTATTGGGGATGGAAAAAGGCAGATTGGAATGGTACTAAAATTGAAACAAATTCTTAGGCAGCTTTTAGCTGCTACTATTACATAACGGCTGTGTTAGTACTAACATTTGTGCAAAATGTGTGTATTATTTTTTGAGTTCACTTAATAAACACTAACTTTACAGAAAAAAACTTAGCAATTATGAAGATCTGGAATGTATCCTATAGTAGTTATGATAAGGATCTAACTGTACTAGTTTCCAGAGATCAATGTTCAATATTAATCTTTAACTTGTGTAATCTTTTTTTTTTTTCGTTTTTGCCTTTCAACAGATAGATATCAGGTTAGGGAAGAGAAGTAACACTGCCACATAATCTACTACACACAGTTTCTATTGGTAGGTTTTTTTTCTATTTGGGTAAGAGAATTAAATAAATGAGTTCCTGTCGAGTAGTTGTAGATACTAAATGGGAGATATGGTAAAGTGGCTTAACAGCTGGGCCTGAAAATGGGGAGATATCATGTGTGTCATTGTGGGTAGCACTCAGATAATTATCACAAAATAGTCTAAGTGGAAGAATAATTTATAAATATTTGCTACACTCTCTTTGTTACTATTCACATAGAAAACCAGAGATGCTTGAAACCTGCTTTTGTGGTTTGACTGAAGTCACTGCTTAAACTCCCGTTGTTGGACCTAGTCACTAATTCACACTGTCAGCCACTAGCAAAACAACACTTCGTACTTCACATTTGCAGAGCTACCCAAATGGCTAACATGGACTCAAGTAAGACCTGTAAATATTGCATAGCTAATAAGGAAACATATTCATTTCATTTTGCTCTCATGGCTAACTCTCTTTGTATGAAGACATCTCCAGAAAGAAAGAACTGCCTTGGAATGAAAAATTTCTTAAATTAAAGCTTGATGCTTGTCTGTCATACAAATGCCACGTATTAAATTCCCTTAATGTTACTCGGATAGTGATTTTCAAACTAAACATAATTCTATGCACAGGTGGGACTTAACAATCCAAAAACTTGCAGAACACATTCAGACAGCAATTTGAAACACCATTTAAGGATGGCTATGTTGTGTCTTTTATTTATTGGGGGTTTTTGCTATGAAGTAATAAAGGACAATACAAATCCTAGTTATTTATATAGAAAAACATCAAATTCTCACTTGATATTCAAGAAGTATTTTTATTGCAGTAGTTCATCATCCCAGTGTTTTAACTAAATCAGATGTGGTTAGAATCCAGACTTCTCTCATATTAAATACTTTTCCATCTTCTTATATAATTTGAAATATCTGGGCAATATATATGTCCCCACCATTTTGTTTGATACCTTTTATTGAAGGATGAGTTATTATTTCCCTGCAAAATATATCAATCAGTCTGAGAAATAACAGATATTTTAACAATTCTAAAATACCATTTGAATAAGCACATCATCTGACTTTAAAATATAAAGAATTTGTTTCAGGTTATTGTGCCATCTTTTACAGTCCTCTCAAGAACAAAGCAGAAGAGCTTTCATCTGCCAACTGACTGAGAATAAATCAAGAATATTTAAAGTGTTTTAAAATTATGTAATAATTTTGTATTCTTTACTGCCAGTATAATAATCAAACCAGTAGAAATACAGAACTGTTTAGACTGGAAAAGACCTTTTGGATCATCAGTTCCAACCATTACCCCAGCACAGCAAAGTCCACCACTAAACCATGTCCTTAAGTGCCACATCTACACACCTTTTAAATACCTCCAGCTATGGTGACTCAATCATTTCCCTGGGATACTTGTTACAATGCTTGACCACCCTTTCAGGGAATAAATTTTTCCTAATATCCAATCTAAATATTCCCTTGCCCAGCTTGAGGCCACTTCCACTCATTTTATCACTCCTTTCAGAGAGTTGAAGTGAGTGATAAGGTCTCCCCTAATCCTCACTTTCTCTAGACTAACCAGCTTCAGCTCCCTCATCTGATCTTCTTCAGACTTCTGCTTGGGACCCTTCACCAGCTCCTTTGCCCTTCTCTGGACACACTCCAGCATCTCAATGTCTTTCTTGTAGTATTCAAAAGTAGAGAGTTGTAGAGAGTTATTGCTCTCTTCGACTACTTGAAAAGAGGTGGTAGAC
This sequence comes from Sakesphorus luctuosus, assembly GCA_013396695.1. Classification (NCBI taxonomy): domain Eukaryota; kingdom Metazoa; phylum Chordata; class Aves; order Passeriformes; family Thamnophilidae; genus Sakesphorus; species Sakesphorus luctuosus. The sequence goes on along the minus strand of VWZD01010387.1, from coordinate 313,336 downwards.
AGGTGAGGGGCAGTCTTTTCTCACAGGTAAGAAATGACAGGACAAGAGGAAATGGCCTCAGGTTGCATCAAGGCAGGTTTAGATTGGACACTAGGAAAAATTATTCCACGGAAAGGGTAGCCAATCATTGGCACAGGACGACCAGGGAAGTGATACGGCACTTAGTGACATGGTTTAGTGGTTGACCTGGCAGTGTTAGATTAGTGGTGAGATTCAATGACCTTAGAGGTTTATTCCAACTTTAGTGATTCTGTGTTTCTATGTGCAGCCCCACCAGTGCCAAATACAGGGGGATCTTGTCCCTCTGGCCTCCCTATTTCTGATACAGGCCAAGATGCCATTGGCCTTCTTGACCACCTGGACACACTGCTGCCTCTTGTTCAGCTGTGTGTTGACCAGCACACCCAGATCCTTTTCCTCTGGGCTGCTTTGCAGCCACACTGCCCCAAGCCTGTAGCTCTGTATGGGGTGGTTGTGAGCCAAGTGCAGGACTCAACACTTCACCCTGTTGGTCAATTACAACTGGCCTTGACCCAGCGATCCAGCCTTCCCAAACTCCTCTGTAGAGCTTTACTATCCTGCAGATCAACACTCCTGCTCAACTTGGGCCTCATCTGCAAACTGACTGAGGGTGCCCTCAATCCTCTCAACCAGATCACTGATAGAGATATTAACCAGGACTGACCCCAATACTGAGCCCTGAGGAACACCACGAGTGACCAGCTGCCAACCAGATCTAACTCCATTCACCACTACATTCTGGGCCCAGCCACCCAGCTAGTTTTTCACCCAGGGAACAGTGCACCCATCCAAGCCTTGAGCAGCCAGTTTCTCCAGGAGAACACTATGGGAAATGGTGTACTTACATTAAGATGAAGTTGGTTACTCCATTGACCAATTATTTTGTATTCTGTACTCTTGTTGGTGATTTGATACTGAAAAATATCATAGCGTCCAGGAGCATCTCCATTTTCATTGAAGACAACAGGTGTTCCAGCACTCCCTTAAAAAAATTAAAAAGCAATTAGGAAAAATACCTTTAAAGCAACTAAAAATATGATAAAGGAAAAATACTAATTAGAGACTAACCAGATTTTTCATAGTGCAATCAAGTATGATAAATTGAAATAAATTACAAAGAGAAAAAATGTGTTACTACCATCATCACAAAATCCATCCTATCTATGATTCCATTAAAATAATTTTAAAATATAATCTTTTGCAATCTTTTTTTCTGGTTGGTTGGTTGATTGGGGGTTTTTTTGTGTGTATATTACAGAACATTAGGAAATTCAGGGATAAAACAGAAATTTTTTTTGACAAGCAGATAGGCATAGTTTAAGATGCGTATACAGTGCAGTAGGCATTACATTAAAATTTTCCATCTTAACTATGAAAATAACATTAATATAATAAACTTAGGAGCCAACACTCATGAAAGACCTTGAGATGTAAGTGTTTAAATTGGGTCATAGTTAATATGGTAAGTTTCTAGCACCGACCACCTGTGTAAAATTGTTTTATCAAAATAAATTCAGGATAACAGATGTGCTTGTTGCTCTCTCCTCTATACATGACACTGCCTGACAGAAAGGGCCATTGCTAAAGCTGTCAAAAGTTATAAAATGACACTTTGTTCTTATTTCGATCAACGAGCTGTTCAAAGACTGAAAACAACACATCTACCTTGGCAGCCAGACCAGCTAAACTAGAACATATTTTGATGAATTACCTGAAGGTGACATCAAGGATCTGCACTTCTATACTTTTCAAAAATTACACAAATAATGTCATTTTCACCCATTCCCCAAATTCATAAATAATATAATAATAATAATAATAATAATAATAATAATAATAATAATAATAATAATAATAATAATAATAATAATAATAATAATAATAATAAACGGCCAATCTTCGCGAACGAAGATTTGGGCAGGGCTCACCCCACATGGGTGTGCCCTCCGAGCCTGCGCAGTGGATTTTTTAGGTGAGGCACAGCGTGCGCAGAACTGGCCCCACCGTTTAAGTCCTAAGGTTCATCTTACACAGCTGAGCAAGCTGGGACAGTGACAGTGAAGTCTCCTTAGGACTATCTACAGTACCCGGTACTAACCGGGGCTGACCCTGCTTGGCATCCGAGATCTGACGGGATCGGATGGCAGGGAGGCATAGGTTAATCTTATTTATAGTTAAGGTCCATTAAAGAAAAATACAAGTATGTTAAAGTTCTATATCAGTGACTGGAGATGAAATCTGTCTTTACTAGGGGAAGAACCCAATGCACCAAAAAACACATCTCACAATGTTTTCATGTTTCTCCATGTAAACAACCAAGAAAAGAATATCCAGTTCATAGTAAATTCCTACAATATAACAAATGTTAATGTAGCACCTAGAGGCCTGAAATTCAGTATGAGTGGTTTCCAGAGAATGCAAGAAAAAAAAAAGGCAACTCAGAATTCTAGATACCTGTCAAGCAGAAGCTAGCAAGCTAGCTAGTAAAAGTGGGAACAGCAGTCTACACACCCCAGAATTAAATTCTTATTGTATGTCTGTCTGTCTCTCTCCCATAACGTATTTTGTTCTCTTGTTTTGTACAGCAGCTTTCATATAAAACCGATATCCAGTGAAATAAACAGTGCTTTGAGAGTGACAAGTAGCACATTAAATACAGTGCCAATTTCACAGTTCTGCTAGCAAAAGTCTGGCTGCAAAAATTCAACATGAGCACCCATGGAAGAGGAAAAGTGCTTCTGCTGCTAAGTTTCACAACTGCCCTTTACAGAATATTCCAGCTGTGGTGGAGTTGATTTAATGATAAAGCTTCATACCAGATACAAATCTTTTATTTCACCTGATTTCTGTAGATAGATATTTTCTTTTTTTTTTCTTAAACTGAAATTAAATATCTTTTGAGCTTCTCCACATAAGCTACTTTATCTGTTCTGAATCTAGTGAAGCAAGTGTGGATTCAAGTGTATGTTTAGGTGAATGGAAGTCAAATAGTTTATTGTACACTATAATACAATTAACTATTGTGTTTCACAAATTTCAGAATACATCATCTGTTAGAATTTGGCTTTACTTAAAGAATCCTCAGATTTATAGGATCAACCCTTATTTCATTAATTCATACAATTAGTTTCAAATAGCAGAATTAAGGGTTCAGAATTTTTTAATGAACATTTCATTTTAAAGTAGCTGTTAAACCGAAAAAACTACTGCAGAGCTGTACATGAATTAAATTGTTCTCAAGAAAGTAGAAGGAGAGAGATTAACCATTTGAACTTTCAGTAGAGAGAGCTCACAGAGAAGAAGAATGTATTTGTAAAGTTAAACAAGAAATTTGTCACTGGTAAATAGTTCAATGAGACAAATTAGGTAGAACGTTGAAATGGAATAAATGGGAAGAGTAAATACAAGCTGTTATAACATTTAATACCTGGGGGAAAAATCACAGAAAACTATAAACAACTAATCAGAACTAACAAAAGTTAATTTATCAATGTCAGGCCATCAGACAAAGGAATAATACACCCTGTATCAGGCTATGTAAGGTTTGTGATAAATGAAGCCGTTATCTGCTCAATCTCCACACAGCACACATTTTCAAACAATGAGCAATGTGGTTACTAAAATAACAATGATTGTCTTACAACTATTCAAAATCTGAAAAGACTTCTCTTCATGCTTACCCTACACGTCTCAGTTCGAGATTAGAATAATGAAACAGGATTTCATCCAGTTGCTGTAAACACAGGCCTTTACTGACATTTTAAATATCCTAAGATACTGGAGACATCCACACAGATATGCAGAATATGCATATCACAGAGAATCTGTGCCTTTCTGAGGCAGCAGCTGGAGGCCAGATGGATACCCTGGAGTGTCTTAAATGGCATTCATTGCCCACGTTTAGGCAATTTATCTTGCCCCAGGGCAAATTCCAGCTGTTCATGTATGAATGCATAAAATACAATGAAACAGAAACTAAGAGGGCTACAAGAAATGAACTGTATACAGTTTTGGGGTATATCTAATATAAATTATGGTGGTATACAATACAAGTCTTACAAAGTAAAAAAATTTGTATTAAAATAAACTGATATAAATCAATTCCAGGTCAGGCATTACAACTTTATATTATTGAAAATGATGGACAAGAACTTCAGCTCTGATTCTGCAGAGAAGGGTATAATTTATTTGATGTCTTGGACCTCAGCACAGTGAATAATTAAAATTATGTATTTCTGTGAATGGAACAGTTCATTCCATCTTTGTATGGGACATCAGTCAGGGCAGGTCAGATGAGGACATGGTATTTAAAATAACAATAACAAGTAGTGCTTTTTTCTGTACAGAATGCATTAGAACTTCTTGCCACAGCAAGCACATAGACACAATGTCTTATAAAACTTACTGTAAAATAAATAAAATTCTGAGATGAGACTCAGCAAATAGTGAAAGCAGTGATCTAGATGCAAACTCTGGTTCATGAACTCCTTTACCAAGAATATACAGGAGAAAAATTCATCTACATTTTCCTTCTTTTATGCATTCTCTCCCCTAGCATCTGCTATTTGCCATTCTCCACAAATGTATTACAGTAATGATTTTTTCTTATCTTTTAACAACTAATACTTGCCCCAGAACATAAAAGAACAGAACTCTAGCTCCTCTCCCTACAGCACCTTGAGTATATTATCAGATTATACCTGTAATACAACTGAGTCATTGATTAAACTTTGAATTTTACCAGATAAAGAATTAAGATTGGTAGACACTAGTTCTGCTATGGTGACATAGTATTGAGAATGTAGTTTTATATCTCCCAGTCTGGGCTCATCCTCATTCTTCTCATTCTGCTCAATGAGGCTATAATTCTACCTTCACCTTTCCTCCCAGAGGTGAGGCAGTGCTCTGTGGATGACTTTCCCTACTCCATTGCTAACAGAGAGGAGTAGGAGATGTAGATGAGCTACTTGACACGTAGGTGCTACAGCAAGGCAGGTATTAGCGCTGTGACCTTGTCAGAAACATCCATCAGTCCTAGGAAAAGAATTTGATGAAGGAGATTTTGATGGGGAAGGAACTATTAAGGAACTATTGCACCTCCCCTGACATCTTCCTTTTCATCTCTGGAAAGTGGACAGCTCTGTCCACACATGACATCATAGTAGATAGGGAGGCGGTTTTGAGAAGAGAGGAGGCAGAGAATGAGCAAAAAAGCTTGCTGTAGACAAAAGAGCTTTCTGTAGACAAAAAAGCTTGCTGTAGACATATAGACAGAAAAGCTCAGTGCTACCATCATATTTGAAAGAATCCAGTATCTTTTAATTTTGGACTCAGAAAATCTATAGAGACAGGTATCACCCTAAAATCTATGGCATACATTGTGTTCCAGAGAAGATTGGCCCAGTTATGCGGCTGAAGAACCCAGCAAGTCAAAAAAAGCCAAAAAGCTCAGGGAATGGATATAGTATACAATGAGGACAGATAACTCAGTGCCCTAAAAATCAACACATGGTACCAAATTCAACTGAAAGATAAATACTACTCTAGTAATATAATAAAATAGTAGCAAGGTGATATGACATTATACAGTACAATCTAGCAACTTGTACTGGAAGATGAAGTTATAAGAAGGTGGTTAGGTTTAGGGGGTAGCAACTATAAAATTGTGTAAATAGATGCATAAAATTTTGCTTGCGTGGTATTACAGACTGGGTAGTATCATGTTGAAAAATGTTCATTTTCTTGTTATCAAGTATATCTTCATATATTTTTAAAATGCTATTGTTTGGCATTCTTTCTTTTTAAATATATTTTGCAGCACTAGTAATATCAAGCACATATCTTGTAATCTTTCTGAGAAGAGTTCATGGTTATGTTTTTCCACCAAAAAAAAAAAATATAGGTTACACATGTGCTGGGAAGTGGAGTGTGAGTGAAAGTGCCAGGAACATTTCCACAAATATAATTGCAAGTAAGTTGTTTCAGTATTGCCAAAATGAATACCCTTTTTGTAGGCATGTACTTCTCTATTGAATCATGATCACCTGCAGACCCCAGAAACAAAATCATACCATATACGCCTGGATTAAAAGGGCCTTCATATCACTTATTCCCGTTCTCAAGATTCTTCAGGAAAAAAAAAAAACACTTCTAAGAAGTTGTAGCTATATGGTGCCATTCAAAGAAATCAGAAGATATTGGGCACATTCAGGAGTGTCCAAGATATTCTGCAGCTTCTAGGTATCTAAATCTCTAATTAGTATGGTCCTAGGAAGCACAGAAGAATTCTCTGCAAGGTATAAAAGGACACATCAAGACATATTTGAGAACTACATGGCATGAAGGGCTTGGGTGAACCATGTCTGCATCTGCCTTCAGCAGTAACGAGCCTCTAGTGCCTCATGAGATACTGAGGATCCTCCTTATTCTACTTTTTTTATTTTTCCAGCTTTGTGACATTATTTGGGAAGGGTATTGTGGTGCTTCCTCCCATCACTGTTTTACTAATCCTAGAAAGAAGTACTTGTTTCAGCACTGCTGACTTCTGTAACATTTTGTTGTCAAATTTTAGGTATGAGCCTATCAAGATGACAATTGACAGAGTGTCTTTCAGATTCTAACAGGCTTTTCTCATTAGCTTTTTCTTATCACAAGGCAGACCCCAGTCTGAGCATTTACTTCAGACGAGTTTTCCAAGCAGACACATACACACACCTGTGAACTTCATAAGTCAAAAGACACAAAGATTAAGTACTTCAGATAGAGAAACAACTTTAGTGAATATTAGTAACTCTCAAGTGTCTGAATAGTCTCAGAATGAAAGATTTCTTCCCTTTCTACTCCAGAACAATACTGATACTGAACCATGTAAGAGAAAGGAGATGTGAAGTTCAGCAAAAGCCTTGCCCAAAGTGCAGTGGAGCTCATACAAGGAAGATGATCAAAGACAGCCACACACTACTACAGGAATCAATACAGACTATGATGTGCAGGAACTAGTTAAACTGCAAGGGATGTCTGCAAGAAAAAGTGTGTACCTGAAGAGCTATTTATATTTCCAGGGGCTGTTGGACTGAAGTTTTTAAGAGCTTGTTCAGCTTCTCAAGCAAACCTTCTGTACTGATAGATTCCTGAGGTTGATGGAAGGCAAATAAAAGTGCTTTGCCTCAGATGATAGCTGCCTGGGAAGCAAGGCAGCACCCTGGTGAGTAAGGTAACAACCATCTTCAGAGTCATTGTTAAAATGGCATCAAATTGGGAAACGGAGTAAATGGTCCTGCTCATAGGTATCATCCCCAGCAAAAGCACTGCTGACCCATCTCTAGCAGAGGTTTTATTTGTGATTCCACTCCTCTGTTTCCAGGCTCTTCTCTTGGAAGTCCTAGACCATGGTCACAGTTCTCAGATACCAAAATATTGTCCATCATGCTAATATTGACATGTAATGACTGTGGTATTTCTTGCTTAAGCTTTCACTATTTTTCCAGAAATGATATATTTCTAGAATAGAAATTAATAGAAAACAAATGAAGCCATTGTGACATAATCATAGTTGATTGCAGAGAGAATGAAAGAGAATGCAGGAACTAATCAATTTCCTACCTAAGGCTTACACAAAGTGTTGTTAGTTTATAAAAAAACCCAACCAAACAAAAAAACCAAACAAAAAACCAAACCAACCAAAACCAAAAAACCCAACACCCAACATACAAACCCTCAGGCAAAAATTATTAGTTATGAGAATGTTCTGAAAGCACATAAATAATTTAAGATTATTCAAACAAGATACATCTGCGGCCTGAATGCTGTCTCATTGGGATTGTCATTATGTAACAGACATTAGTCCATTAACATTTAGTTAGCAGACATCTGAAACAAAAATGCTGCTTTTTCTCTGTCTAACCAAGTTCCACTTAATATTTTCCTTCACATGCATCTTATTATGACCAATGTACTCTTAGTCACCCATGAGGCTAGTTCATCCTGCTGAACAAGGTCTTACTTGACATTAAGTTATTTCTTGTTTTGCCCTAAGTGCAATAAGTTGTGTGACGCTTAAAATAATTAAGCAAGTTAAAAGTACATCAGGCCATTTCCTACTACTCATTTCTATTAATTCACAGGCATCAAAACCAACCTTCCTTTCAGTGGTTCAGCTGAGGCTTAATCTCTGATGTTCAGAAAGGACAAAGCTCTAAAGAGGAAATGTTAAATGCCCCTAACCCATTTTGTAGCTAGATTTCTTTTGTAAAGTCTAGATGGAAAATGAACTAGCTCACACAACCATGGATACATAGACATAGAGCTACATGTCACACTTCAATTACCACAAAAAATTTGGAGAGAAGCATCAAGCAGAAACATCACTGTCTGAACCACAGCATAGTATCCAAGGTAAGGTTATTTCAGCCACATGACCTTGTCATGTCTTATTCTCTAATGTTTCTAGAATGCAAACCTGCCTAATAATATTCACAATTTACAACAAATATTACATTATTCATTAAAGTATTACCTTGTGCCAGAGAGAGGGGCAAGACTACAAAGCAGTTACTGAGAAGTTTGATATGCTAAAGCAAGGAAAAAATCCTTGAAATTCCTGAGTCCTTCAACTCTGCATGGGAACAATTAATATACTGCAGTCAAAGGATGAGTAATTTATAGGTTTTTACTTGCTTGTTTCTTTGTAATTACAACAACCATTATATGTGTAAGTCACAGTGTCCGGTGAAAATTTACTCTGTTGCTACGGTTATTTTAAGGTAATTGTAGAGCTATTAGTCTCCAAAGACATAAAACGATATTAATGCTATAAAACATTTAAGAAGACATTTTAGTTTACAATACTTTACAAGTAGTTTGTAGGTCACAGTCTTACTGAATAAATTACTTTAATTTAGAAGTAATTTAAGACACCTATAGCCTATATACTCACTCCCATGCTTCCCACTTTTAAAGACCCTGCTTTAGAGATTATACTTCCAGGAGGTCAGTTCATGGAATCTCTCAGTAGTAACTTTTCAGAAACTTATATGCTAATGTCTGTACTAATTTTTTACCCTTATGGTTGTTGTGAAGGAGTCTAGCTGAGTTTTTGGACTAACTTTTGCCTAGGATACAAATTTATTCATCTCTTTATATGGATCATGTTAGAAAATGTTGATATCTGGAGCAGTAATTTACATTTATTGAAGAAAAATAAGGCTATTTTTTAACATCAAAACAAATCAGTATGAGAACAATATATTCTCTGAACAGCTAATCTCTCCATTCAAGGAGTCTGGTGATGAGTTTATTTCATTAAAACTTTTTTACAGGTACTGTTCTTTATTAATGCTAGTGAACACAGGCCATATTGGTAATGCAGTAAAGCATGAGGTTGTACATCTAAATCTTGTCTACTGCTATGAGAAATTCACATTCCAGTAAGTAGAAGTACTAACCACTAACATTTTTAGTATTACTGAGATTTTATGGCTAATCTCAAAAAATTTCATTTTGGATCCCAGATACTATGTTCATGTAACGTGAAAGAATCTCCTTAGCTTGCTTTAAGAAGTTCTGGATCCTCAGGGCCACGGAGAAAAGCTTTCATATGCAGCCAAACTTCTAGACTAAAAAACAGACGGTGCAAAAGAAATGCTCCAAGACTATTTTTAATCTTAAAATTTAAAGGCTTCTTTTGGGGCCTTACTCAAGACATCTGAGCTCATGGTATTGGAATACTTAGTTATAGTAAGCAATATAATGAAAAATAATATTAGATATCCTTCAAATCTTGGCATTATCTTCCCTACATAACCAAAATATGTAACAATTGAATGCAGTATACATCAAATAACACTGACTTCTTTCTTCAGCGTCATAAGGAAAATAGTTAAACTCTGTTTAACTAGTTACTTAAATTATGTTTGCAACTGATTTGCATTGAGGAAAACTCAAAAAAGTTAAAAAAGAAACAAACAAACAAAAAAAAACCACAAGAGAGGTGTTTTATGGAGGTGTTTGACTCAAAATGTCCCAAATAAATCTTTCTAGTTTATCACTGTACGATTAGAGCAACATAAAAACATATATCCACATTTTTTTTCCTTTTCCACAGTTATCAAGGCTTTTAACATTTAATATGCTGGTTTGAAGTCCCAAAAAAGACACTATCACCATGTTGGGCCAACGAAATAGACACCATTCTTTTCTCAGCTTGTACTCAACCATAGTAATGATGCTGTCCTGATTACTTGATTGTCACAAAGGGGTTGTTCTATCTGATTTAAATGACAGTATACGTATTGGAAGCTCATGGAGTGTGGGGACCTGTTGAATTGCCAAGAGATAAAGTTACACACTTTGAGCTGGCAAAAGGCATGCCTGACAAGAGGCCTGAACCCAGCAGTGTTAGGTTGAAAAAGAGACTCACACACCAACAGAAGGGAAAAGAAAAAAAGAGCATCTTGCTCCTGGTGTTACTTAGAATTTCCAAAAATAAGCTCTTAGGATTGACTTGAAGAAAGTGTTAATTGGGTTGTCAAATTCATCTGGTTATGCCCAGGTGTCCAAAATCTAAGATCATGGCATTTAAAAATAATTCACAACTTAAAGTTTAGTACCTAGATTCAACCCAGGTTTTGGAGCTCATATAGCCTTAGTTTATCTCAGGTATTTAATATAAGCAGAGTCTTCCCAGGTGTTTGAAGCCTTGGGAAGACTCTAATAATAGCCACAGCAAACAGCATTGTGTGCTTACTTATCATCATGCATAATTTGATTTTTTAAATGTCAGTAAATCTAGTGTTTTCACTGATAACTGTGATGCAATATGAAGATATAACTGCTACAATGAAGCATTTTAAAGACCACATAAACGCCCTAATTTCCTGAATAGAACTCTACATGTTTAAAATAATTTCATTATTCTTGCAGGTGGTTAGAGGAAATGTACTAAGTTCTTATTGCAGTAGGTATGGGCAACAGACACCTGGCAGACATAAACTGAAAAAGGTCTTGTACAGATTCTTACTTCCTTCTCCTATTTCCCTGTAAAAATGTTGCACTTCTGTTCCCTGCAAGAATAAAAATCAATATTTGCCTCTGCAGCCTTTAGAGCAGAACAAATCCCCTACCAAAAAAAAAAAAAAGGCAATTAATACAACTTGCAGAAGCTTCAGTCACAGTTACATCTATGTATCTATATGTAGTGTTAAGTCTAAAGAGATAAAGGTTTAGGGGTTGATGATCCCATTGTATAAACTACAGCTAACACTATACATGACCAGTATTTGAGATATTTAATCCCATTGAATGATTTCATTAGAAGATTATTTACAGAGTAATTCCCTCCCAAATCCTTATAAAGACAAGACTAGATGCAGATCTTACAGAAACTGCAAAAAATTCTTCAGGAAAGATCCTACCCAAGAGAAAGTATACCATGCTATTACCACAGCCTGTCAGATTTCAGATGTTTTCTCTTACAGTAAAAACTGCATCCGTTCATCCCACTCAAATATTGCTGCTTTCCATTCCCATATCACAGAACCTGTATACAATGGTTTTATCACCCATCAAAATTCCAGTAAAATAAGAAAAACAAACCAATGACTTTTTAATTCAGGAAAATATTTCAAAGCCTTTTCAGATTCTTAAACTATTCTACTCTGCAGTTATCTGGAGCCCCTTCTTTTAAGGATAAGTTGAAGCATGAATCATCTAGTTGCAATCCTAGTAAGTTAAATTAAAAACGTAATTTACATAAAATCCTTTTTTCTAGAGACTCATCTGGTGGTTTTGCTATTTCTACAGTCCGAGGAAGTCTTAGGTCATATTTGTAGATCGTCCCAAGACAGGTGGGTATACCTGAGCTTCTTCACAGGATCCAACACACCCGTATCCCACAGTGCATTGTACCTTTAGCAGCGTGACCTCCGCAACCAGCACAGCTTTGTTAGCACCATGCTGGGTCAGGTTCAGCCAGCCCCATGTCACAGCATTGCATTCTCATTTGAAATCTGACATCTGAAAGCATCAATGCAGTTCCGCAGGCTTTTCTTGCAATCACTGTGAATTCTCCAGATGTCCAGGTGCCGGACTGAGAATTTTCACCTCTGTTCTTGCAGTTGGAGGATATGTGTTCACATGCCAAGGTTCAGATGGAGTGGTCTCACCTGATGATTATGGAAGATCATCTCTCATACCTCTCAGACGATATTTCACATTTTGTCTTCTATTGCTCTTTTTCCACTCTCTCACTGTGACATTGTGTTTTAATATTATAAGATCCTGTTACGATCACTGCATTGCACTCCTTTCTTGTTGCTTTTTTCTTTAGTATGGCTCTCGATCAGAAGAACAAAAGCAAGTCATGGAGTAGAGTTCACCTTCATAAAGAGTTCTTGAATAAATACAGGTAATAACCAAAATCATGAGTTTATTTCTTGAGAAACATTCTTCGAAAATCCATCCATCTAAACTGATTTCTACTAGCCGATAGTCTGATGGACTCATTTAAATAAAAACAATGATGTTTCATTGAGTAAAGCAAAGATAATGATTTCTGATAGATCACTCATGACTTTTTTAAAAAAATCTGTCTAGAAAACAGTTTATTCACAGTATATTTATAATTTCTGTCCAGATTTTAAAATAATAATGCAAAGTTTAAAAAAAAAAAACCAAAACCAAACCCACAAAAACAAACACCCACCCAACCAAACAAAAAACAAAACCAAACCAAAAGAAAGAACAAAAAAACCCCCAAACACCTATCTTCTTTTATTTTGCAAAAAGGCACTTACAAATGCCTAGTCATCAAAAAGATTTCTTTAAGAGTATAATCCAACATATTAAAAAGGCCTCGGACTTTTTTTTTATGGGCTTCCTACAGCTACAATAAGCTCTGTAAAAGAAGAGCCTAATTTGCTTCAGTCAAACTATGCAAGGGAGCTAAATCCACCTGTACACCATCTGTTCCAGGCCTGAAAATGTGAAGTAATGAAGAACATTTAGAAGAGCAGGATAATGATTCAAAACACCACAAAGAGAGCATCACAGTATCCATCTAGGTCTATAACGATCATTTCCTAATACAGTGATGCATGGAAATATATGAAAACACAGTGTTTAACACCTGCTTCAATACATTTCACCTGTGATCTGCTGCAGGTATTAGACTCCCAAGTCCCATAAAATTAATCACATTCTGCTTATCTAAATATTCCCCCAGTGTTCATATAGACTGATTATTTCTTCTAGGTCAAACCTTTACTGACAAGGAAGGAAGTTTTGGCATTTACTTCTGCTGAACAAATTTTACCCCTTGCTTGTAAATTGTCACGTGATGTACACGTTAAGGTACAAAATTAAATTATCTTCTTCAGAATTGCTTTATATCATGGTGAGAAGATAATACTCCTTAGCAACCTATTTTAACTTTAAAGCTCTCTGAGTCTAATAGCACAATAGAAATGATTTAATCAGATTCTAACATATGTTATTGCTAAATTCATATCTTCTAATATTTCTTGTATTTTTTTTAAATCTTGTGGTACATATCTTTAAATATAAAGAAATACCCATCAAATTACTCTTCATACCAGAACTTAAAAATAGATTTAAACAGAAGTATTTTTATTTTAAAAAACTATCAACCAAAAATCTTTTTCAATGAAAATATTTTTTGCGGCTTTTCACTAAAAATGGTTTTGGGGTTTTTTTCATTGAAAATCTGAAAGGCTTCTGAAGTTTTTGGGTTTTTTATGTGTTTTATTAAGGTAACAATTAATGTAAAACTGTGTATATTTAAAGAAAAATAAATCGAGTTGAGCTAAGGCTGGATGCACTGCATTAAAAAAGCAAACAAACAAACAAGCAAAATCCTCAAAGGGTGCTAAGGGTTCCATTCTACCACAGTGAGATAATTCATTGTAAGGTTTTGTTCGCAATAAAGCAGAACCATTGAATATCTCAGAAAACAAGCAAACAAACCACATCCTCGCTTGCTTGAGATGTCGAGGTCAAACCACAGTGTAAAATGTTAAGCTACCCTTGGAATAAGCAGAATAAACTTTGTAAGTTTTTTTGAACCACACACATGACCTAAATTTTCAGCTATTTACTTATTACCAGTTTTAACATCAATAGTCAATTTTTGTGAAACTTTATGAGAAATTAGTACACATTGGTGTTCAGAGGCATGCAACTCCATTTATCTGGCCTCCTAATTGCACCCAAGGAAAGTATAATTGAACTGTGAAAGCTGTTTGTTTTGACCTATTACATTAGCCTACTTCATATTAATGTCACATGGACCATATCTCTACAAGAAATAAAAAGAAATGAAAGAATTTTTACTCTCCTGGTGTTTTCCAATAGAATAGAAGTGATTTGAATCCTTTTTCACCTTAATAAAACATAAGAAGGACATCAACCTGTTGGAGAGAGTCAAGAGGAGGGCCACAGAGATGATCAGAGGGATGGAGCACCTCTCCTATGAAGACAGATCGAGGGAGTTTTTCAGCCTGGAAAACAGAAAGCTTCAGAGAGATCTAGCTGGGGCCTTCCAGAACTTAAAGGGGCCTTCAAAAGAGCTGGAAAGGGACTTGTTACAAGGATATTTAGTGATAGGGCAGGTGGGAATGGCTTTAAACTGAAAGTAGATAGGTTCAGATTAGACAAGAGGAAGAAACTCTTCCCTGTGATGCTGTTGAGGCACTGAAACAGGTTGTCCAGAGAAGTTGTGGATGTCCCATCCCTAGAATTGCTCAAGGCCAGCTTGGATGGAGCTCTGCATAATCTGTTCTAGTCGAAGGTGTCCCTGCCCACAGTAGAGGGTTTGAAACTAGATGATCTTTAAGGTCCTTTCCAGCGTAGATCATTCTATGATAAATTCAAAATTTTATTTTACTTGAGAAATCCAAGGGTCTAGCTTTCCTGATGTTTTAGTGTTTGGTTTAGATGCAGTGAATTATCAAATGGAGAAAATATATAATCAAAATAAACAAATAAAAAAACTTTTTCATTTTCAAATAAAATTTTTTAGGTAAAAATTAAAAAAACCTCTTTCCCTGATATTAGCTTTTATTGTTACCATATTTAATACTAAATTGCAAAAACAGGCACAGAAAAATCTGTGTAACACCCACAGAAAGGCCAGTAAAATAAATTCTATTTAGATAGGATTCAAAATGATGGTTTGTTAAAATTTACTACCTATTTTCTCTTTGGAAAGGGATACTGCTGGCATAGCAGTACAAAGACATCCTTTTGGTTGTTGAGCACAGTTTCAAAGACATGCTGTGGACTTTCTCTGTGGGTACAAGAAGGGACACAGTGACACTCTTTGGACTGTGCTTTCTCGAGTTTACCTAATAAGCTAATGATTTTTTTTTTGTCTCTAGTAATGTCAATAGCAGGGAAAAGAAGAAACATGCTAGCCTGGAGCTTTAAAAGACAAAGAGCTTTATACTGAGACTAGATTGCACTTCAGGTTCAGTGCAGAGAAGAGGAAAGTGAATCCATGTAGATATATACATGGAAATGACCTATATTTATATGCAGTCTGTGCTATGATGACTAACATCCCTGTTCATTGATCTGTACATTTTTTGACAGATGAAAGATGGTTTTATACCATAGCTGGCAGGACCAAATGCATTGTAAACAGTACACAAGGACTAGATAAACCATCAAGAAAATTACTCTGATACAACACATGCAGTAGATTTTGGAATAGTTATATTTTTAAAAAAATATATTAAAATGGATAAATGAAATTGAAAAAGCCATTATCTTCCATCAGAAATTTGTCTGAGTACAGAAATTGTGATAAATCAGTTTCTAATAAGTTCCTCCATCACACAATAGCAAAACCTCATTGTTGCAACCAACTCCAGTCTGCAGACACTGCCAAGTTCACTGAAACAGAAAAGTCAGATACAGCTATTTTATCACATCTAGCTCTCCATATAAAATTTGTCTGCTATTTAAAAATAAAAACCATGATTTTGGGGGAGCATTTTTTGCATGCTTTCAGGTGAAGGCAAATTAAAAATTATTTACTACTGATCAAAAAAGAGGTAAAGAAACACTGCCTGGTTTACAGTAAAGTTTAGAGTAACTATAAAAGAAAGGACAAGGAGAAGGGTAGAAAATTTCACTACATAATTAGGGTAATATTAACTGTTGGGGAAAGTGGTTAAAGACAAATAATTCAAATTATACTGGGTATCGCCACATTTTTGTACTCATTTGGAATTCACATTAACTTTTATCCCAGTGATGCCAAAGGGTTTCTAGTTTTTGATTTTCCACATTTTGTAGATCTTAGAAACATAGTAGTTTGTAGTGAGTTAATACTTAGTGAGAAGCTTACAGTATAAAATTCTTCCCTATCTCTAACCCCTGCTCCAAGAACAGGCCGCTAAATTTGCCAGTTATTTAGTCTCTCTCTCAAGGTGCCAGATTAGAAGCTAACATAAACATAGAGCAGAGTGACCTGAAGCCCTGGAAGACGTCCAAGAGACCTTTGTTTTTGGAAGAAGAGGAGGAAGAGGAAGACGAAGGGTCTCGGCCGACCCCAGACCCAATTCAGGGGGGTGGAACCTGGGAGGGGACAGAGGGGGAACTGGACATGTGGACTGTAGTGATTGGATAGATTATATTATAAAAACTGTAGAATTAAAGCTTGCGGTAGCGCGCGATGATGTATTCCTGGATGAGCAGGCTTGCTCATGTAAGTACCCGCCCTTTATCCTATCTCCTACAAAACTTGGCTCCGAGTCTTACTTCCAGACTCACAGAAACAATTTTCCCCGGCAACACCAGCAAGGCAATTGTCTCAATTCTTAAATAGACAATTGTAGAAATGAGAACAGAATGGTCCAACATTTTTTCCAACCTTAATGCCTTCTTTACAAATATTTGTGTTGTAAATGACAAATGATGGGATTAAAGCCAAAAGAATTTGAATGAAAGGGAAGAGACAAGGCTGCAGTAAAGAATATTGCCAATAAACATATTCTCAGTCTTTTACAGACCTTCATTATTTTATTTTCTCTGTTGTCTTATATTTTAGCCTGACATCTGGATGTTTACACATCTTAGTTCAGAGTAGTTAACTCATGGAAATTTTTTTAATGGAATTTTTTTATTCATTATAGAAAAAGGAAAGCTGCTATTTCACTACTACATAAAAATATGCAGAATTTTTAATTTTCAACAAGACATTTTAAGAACTAAGTAAAAATTTAAAATAGAAAATTGAGGAGAGTCATTTAATGATTCTCTCATGTATGTAACAGTAACTAAAACTGTTTAAATTTTAGCTAATATATAAAAATTATTCTCCTACCTGTTGAAAAGATAGAAGATGCAGCATGAAAGTTCAAGATGAGAAGTGTCATGATCTTATTTTATTTATAAAACCTAAAACTTGACATTTTAATGTAAGGCATTTTTTTAAGTCCTAAGATTCTCATCTGTATCCACAATGCATATTCATAATATGAATCACTTTATTAAACTAAAGGGCTTTCAATAATCTTGAAATCAACACGGGCTAATTTTCTTTTTATTTATCATGACTATAGTTTAGACACAGTCATACATCTTGGCCATACATAAGTTTTACTTTTAGAACAAAATGTAACCTGCTGTACAAGGCCGTTGTTGACTTTTCTGTACATGGTAAATATTAAAATCTCAGAAGTAAAAGACCTTTAACTATGGTGCTTTAATATAATTTTGAAAATAAATTTCCCCTAGAAATTACCTATAAATGAGGCAGAGATAAAGTAGGAGGGCAGATACTAACATACACTTTCCCTTGTTTTTGCTGAACATGGTAGGGGACTTTGCTTTCATTTTATGTCTCACATTAAAAACAGGTGGCCCACAAGTTTTACCATGGAAACTGATGTTTTTAACACACCTAGACTTCTACCTAACCAAGTCAGGTAACCACCAACTCCCCACACTTCTGTCATCTCTCTGGCCATTCTGCAAGGTACAGCACTATGCCAGTCAGTTCCAAGCTCAAACTTTGTCTTGCCTTTGCTTACCTTAAAAATAACCAACCTCAACAAATGGAATCGAAGAACAAATGAGTAAAACGGTAATGAACTTATCTTATACACATAAAACTTCCTGTGGACTTAAGTTAATGACTGATGAATGTAAATGAACAAATGGATGACTAAGCCATTCTTAATCTGCTCATAATTGAGTTAATCTAGTTAAGTTAATTCATTTTTAATTTATAGCAATGGAAGCCTATTTCCTAGCTGGAATACAGCTGTTGAAATGATTTACTGAGCTTGAGATATTATGTCCTAGGATGCACTCCATTCTTTTCTATGAGCTGAAGATATCCTGCTGAAAACATGTCTAAAAATAAAAGCAGTAAAATCCTACCAATTTAAAATATCATTGTCTCCCAATAGAGAACCTATATGACACTAGGGAACATTCTCCAAGCATCTATAACAACTATTCCTTAAGAAATGCACACCACAGAATGCAGGAAGAGCTATGAACATCCATTCAGTATATGAACATAAGAGCACTAAACTCAGATACTCTGACAGTGGTCCTGAGAATACCAAGGGCCAAAAGAAAGGTAACATCCTGCCTGACAAATACCAGAGTACTTGAACATGTGACTCCTATCTCAAATTGATAATTATGGATTGGAGCATGTCTCTTAGGTGGAAGCCTCATCTTGGTTAAGGAATTCAAGTGGTGGGGAAATGCCCCTGTTCTCTCAGCCTTGTCCAAGCAAGAAGAGTAAGATGCACCTTCTCTCCATTGCACAGACAAGTCCTTTGCAGTCTACCCAGCCTGTCTCCACATGTCTTATCTACAAGTTTCTGGCAAACTCTGCCAATGTCTCCAGCTTCCATCCACATTTTTAAATCTGTGGAGACACTCTCTTCTTTTACTGTTCTTTCTGCCTTGACAGTCAGTGAGGCATTGCAATAGGTTGCCCAGTGAGGCTGTGAACACCTAATTTTCACCTTTTATCTGATTACTTCCCAGGTTAACTATCTACTTGACATTAGGGAAACATAAGCTCTAAAAATATAAGAGCATTTCTAGTTTCAGTTTGTATGTGTCTAGCATTCAAACTATGCCTGCTTGTAAAATTACAACAAAATTAAGTTCTTTACCAGAGTATATTTCTTCATGAGACAAGAAAGAATACATAAAACCTTGTTGGAGATGGCACCTGCACGATTGTGGACGAGCGGAGGAGCGAGAGAGACAATGACCGGACTGCGAAAGTTCTGTTATCCCCTATGCCTGTGGTACTGGAAGCACTGGCAGGCCCGGCCTGTAGCAGTGAGTCCAGCTGCCATTGGTCCACTCCTCTAGAAAGTAATCTGACCCTGTTAGCTGTGTTTACTCCTCCCCAGTTTCCACCTATACCCAACCAGTTATAGCGGATTTGCATGCTCCGTCTTAACTCCATCCCTTTTTTAAACATTCCTTGCCCCAGGGGTATATAAGATCAAGTCCTTTGTTCAATAAAAGAGATCGGCACCGCCTTTTAAAGTGTTTGCTTCTTATTGTGCTCTCCAGGGTACTGAAAGCGGGCAAACTTAACTTTAACTCCTGTAGCAGCATCACATCTCGCTCAGCAGCCTGGCGAAGAACCCCCCATTGTCGGTCTTGGTCCCCTCCAGAAACCAAGGCCTCGCAAAACCTCTTAACTTTTCATGAGATAAAGGTTGTCAAATTCCTCATGAAAAGAAAAAAAGCTTGCTAAAATCTTGTAACACCGTTTTTAATCTCTGCAATATGCAAGCACCATTTTTAAATAATGAATCCTGGAAATGGATAATGAATTCCAGTAATAATACCACAAATGCAAAAGACAGTAATTTTAATTACACTTTTTCATTCTGCTATTTATACACTCAAAATCACATTTGTTTCCTTTCCAAAATTCTACCAATGAACTGAGGTTCAGATAGTTATCTATCCTGAGTCCCAAATCATTTTCTGGTTCCTCATTCATTAGGACAAAATTTAATGTTCATTAATTGTATGGGGGGGTTAGTAAAAAAAAACATAAATCCAGAATATAAATGCACAGGCAAAACCATCAAGTACATTGGGAAAATTTGCTTATTTTTGCATATCTTTTCTTAAGCCTAGAAAAGTTGCTAAATCAATAAGCAATGATAGCAGTGAAGCAAAATTACTAACTGATTAGTAAAATAAACCTGTAAAGTTTACCCTGGTAAAGTGAGAAAAATTGATGTTTTTATACCAAAAGATGTGTAAGAAACATATTGCAAAAATGCTGATGAAATCATTAGTTTGCTTTCTTGAAAAGTACTATTAGCCATTCCAACATGAAGTGTAACAATTCCACTGGTGCATACTATAAGAGCAAAAACTGAAAGGCAGCAAATACAGATATGCCTGTACAATGCTCAAAGTGGCCGCTTAAATACTTTTGATTCCATTAGAGCATAACCAAAAGTTCCCTCAAGCGTTATTAGATTTGCCCTCATTTTTGCCTTTTTCTGTGAATTATCAATTAAATTTACAAGTTTTATCTGCGCTTGCAATGGAGAATTGTCAATATAATAACATGTTTTCTTTAAGCAGGTAATATAAACTACAGATAAAAGTGAATTAGTAGGAAAGATAAAATATGATCTACTGATTGACTTGAAAGCTGTCCAGAAAAAGTGAACAGGATCAATGATCACCGATTAAAAAAGGTCGCATACATTACAGCCTAGGTTAGAAATATGAAAGGAAAGCCCACTTTGAAGAAACCTGCCTCACATATAAGTCTGCTGGGGGTCTAGAAGAGGCATTTTTAATTGTATGTCATGTGATGAATTAGTTAAGGGAGCATGGACTCAGTCAGCATGAGTAGGTTCATCACACTTCATTTAGCTATTTTTAATTATTATATAATCAGTAGAAAGAGATAGCCAGTGTGATTCATGTTATTCTAAAGTTGGTTTTAATACAAGTGGGTGAATCACCCCTTTGAAATTTCCTAAATTTTTGATAAACTCTTGAAAATTTCTAAATTAAGATAAATGCCTGTTTTTGGAGTTAATGTTAGTTGAAAAAACCCGATGCTGTAAATGTTTAGAATATGTAATGAAAAGTGAAAAAAAAAGCTCCTTAGACCTACATCATGGCTAATTTTCTTTAGATCAAAAATCCCCAAAACAAAGCCCTAACTGAAATTGATAAAAAGTAATCTTAATCTGCTTTTTAAATAAACAGCTAATTTCAATTATTCAAATTCATTTTCATTTCTGCAGATAAAAAAAAGATTTTCCATTTGGGAAGATAAGGTTCAGGCGTATTATATCTTCTGATTTCTTTTTATAGGATTTAATTTCAAGAGTGCATTTTTGAACTGAACAAATTCCTTATCAGTTAAAGACTTTCCTTCATTATATGTAGCAGTAGTTATCACAATGAGAAAAATTCAAGTCTTGGTAATCATTAATGGCAAGTCCCAATTTCATGGTTCCTATCCATTTTTCTTGTTCAGTTTAGAGGATTTCCCCGAGATATTTACTTTTCTTCTGAACACCCAAGCTATTTTACAATGTTAGAAGAGACATTTTGGGCCTAAGAATGGGGGATTTTTTTATATCAAAGCTAATATTAACAAAAGGCAATTAGTGCTGCAGTATACATATGAAAAAGCTGCAGATGCTAAAAGGAAAAGGAGCAGGCTATTCAAATGAATGTAGTGCCGAACGCCCAACTTTTGCATGTAATTTCATTTTTTTGCAGGAAATTTATTATCTCGGCAATGCAACCCTGCCAGCAAATCACCAGCAAGTTGTTATTGCCACGATAATTGACAGTTCATGTCCAACAGCAGCAGCTTGACTCGGGTTCCCTGGTTGTTACATTCAACTGGACCAGAAGTCACAGGCCTATTTTGCAGCACCCATGTATTTCTACTGTACACATCTGTAAAATAAAATTGGGTTTTACTTTGAGATTATATAAAAAACATGCAAGATCTGGTTTAGCACATCATTAATTAAAATGCCAAATAGCTCTTTGTTCTTTGTTGTTTTTTTTTTCTTTTTTCCTACACTGTTTCTTGCTGGTTTAAGACTGTGGCTTTCCTTGATAAAATGCAGTAATAAATATAAAAGTCAGATCCACTGAACGTGCAAGTCAGGTCTGGGGTACTGCTCTAATAGATCTCATTTTATCTGTTTTCTCCAGATGCACTGAAAATTTCTTCCCTAAGAAGGAAATAACTTAAAGGTTTATAATAACTTATTAATAAGGCACAGCATCCTAATTCCTTTAGTATCCAAGCAAAGGTTAGTTCCCAGGCTACTTTTAAAAAGAAAGCTTATATTACAGCATTTCAGGAGTGTATGTTTTCTGTTCTGCTTTAACAGCAAATAACTATCCCAAACCCAGAGCTGCCAGTCAGCAGAATGACAAGATACTTTTCATGTTGTGTTTAAGAAAAAAATTTGGGGTAATAGTCTCACAAAAATTCAAAACTTTAAAAAAAACTCTAAAGGTAAAAGTTTCAAGGCTAGTTAATGGGATCCGGGTTCTCAATCTGTGCAAGAAATGAAAAAAAAAATAATGATAAAGGTCTGAAATTACAGACTGGTGAAGTACCATATATATATATATATGTATGTATGTATGTATAATAAATTGTTATAAAAGTGTTTGTTATAAAATATGGTAGGTGGACATGTACAGACACAAAGAAATCAGTCTGAAACATAGACTAAGAACAATCGAGTAAGATGATTGCATCATTAGTTTTTGTAAGAAATATTACACCATCCAGACACTACTGACATCAATTTAGCCGGAAAGTGTGATTGTCAAAGAGTTTTATGAGATTTTTCCACACTGGAAGTCATTTTCATAAAAAAAAGGTTATGAAATTGAGCACTTCATTGAACTCTGATTGTAGGAATATAACTACATAATTAGATCTTAAATCATTACAGCATCCTAGATGAACAAGTATTTTATATCAGTCATTTAGCAGACCTGCAAAAATACAAGCATAACATAATAATATATATTTCTTAAATAAGATCTGGTATCAAATTTAACTCTATAAAAAACCCCTATGTTTAAGTGAGCAATAAAATAATATCAACAGAACTCTATGCTGTTGCTCTCTCTGTTTCCCTGGAGGATTCTCTCACTGTTTTTCTGCATCATCCAGTTCTGTAAATGCATGTGAGGGCTCCGGCTAAAATAAAGCACAGAAGGCTTTTAGGACAGAATTCCATTAGCTTTGACATGAGCTTCCCAGAAGGGAGCCAGTGCAGCTGTAAAAAACAGCAATGCTTTGGTTTTGATACCTCCTTGATCAATCTTTCAGAACATATATTTAATTCTGTTCAATCATTTTGCTCTCCAGACTGGTTTTTTTGCTATTTATTTTTTTTTAATTAATGGCATGTAAGACAATTGTTTTCATATTTATACCTGAATTTTCAACTGAATTATTAGTGTTAAGTATAAAACAACTTCAATCTGAAAAATAAGTGCTGCAGTCCTACCTTCTGATTTCACTTAACTAGAGAAATTTGTAACAAGGTTAAATTTCAGTCTAAAATAAAAAGTTCAGTTCATTTCAATGACATGTTGCACTGAGTTATACAAGAAAAAAATACTGATCTCCCAAAGTTAAAAATTTATTCCCATTGTGAGTTCTTGATTCTTTCTTAAACTTCTATCTTCAGTTCTTTGCTCATTGTGATTAGGTTTTTTTATATTTAAATATCTATCATAATTTCTCTACTTAGGGAAATAGCCAACTAATTCTGACTCAAGCCAGATTTGCCATGCAAAACCAAAATTTAGTCTCTGTTTTCAGCTTGCTTCTAACATGCTTCTCTTGGCTGTTAGTAATGAAAGGTTTCACATCCAACTGACAGTAATGGCACAGTAGGCTTGTGAAAAAAGTTTGAAGAGTTAATTATTCAATAACAGAATATTGCCATAGTTTTCAGGGGGAAAAAAATTAAATATGTTTATTAAAAACCTGAAACATCACCTAAGTCTTGCCAGAGCAACACCTGGGTTTCAGGTATTAGTTCTGACTCAAGTAGTAAAAGGTTGTCAAGGCAGGCTGAAACAAAAGAGAAGGATGGTTTATAAATATGGTGTGAAATTGATTAATTTAATAAATGAATGAATGAATGAATGAATACTAACTAACTAACTAACTAACTAACTAACTAACTAACTAACTAACTAACTAACTAACTAACCTTCTTGGACAAGGTTGTGGAATTCCCAGAGTTTTCAATGCATTTTCCATGCACAGTAAGGGAAGAATGGAGTTAACAACCTCTTGAGGATTTGCCTCTTTCTATTTAGAACATGATAAAGCAAAAAGTCAATGATGGTACCATAAACATTATCCATAAGTTTACCATTTCAATTTTATTTCACATTTAGATCATGGAGTCAGATAACAACTTATTTTCCACATGCTGTTTTCTCAAAATTTCACTCCTCTGTATTTAGTATTGCCTTGGGCAAGAGTAGATGAATGAGCCAAAGCAGAATAGCAACCCACAAAGAAATTATATCACAATTGCTAGTGTAAATACCATCTGTATTAACCTTGCATTCTTTAAAATTCCCCAGGATGTCTAATTTTCAGCATTTAGGAAAGCAGAGTAATTTGTTACTGGAAGATAAAATTCAGATAAAGTGATCATTACATTAGAAGACAGAAAGAAAACACAACTGCATGTACTGGTCTTAATTTTAATATTATTTCAGGTATTATTTGGGCAAGGAAGCAGCTAGCAGAAAACGGGAGGACTCTTACTAGGAGTCAGGAAGAAATAGAACTCAAATAAGAGGGTTCTGTCCTCATATTGCCATAATTTTAATCTCCCTATAATGCCCAAAGAAGTAAACCAAACCTGTCATTTTTGGTGGAAGTGTCATAACTTCAGAATAACTGGGTATGATTTGTAAGTAATTTTCCACATTTTCAATGAGTCTAAAACAGTGAAAGAAATCAATCACATTGCAACTACTTTGTCCAAAGGATTTCCCAAATTTAAACCACTATAAATAAATTCCTCGAGTTGGTGTCCAAAACAGTATCTTAGGTAATTAAAATGGTTATCACCATGAGTAAAAAAATGCATCTATCCAAACTGTCCTTAATTTGCATATCAGAGACCATAGCCAATTTACACTGATTGCAAAATAACTGGGGCATTTCTGTATCCAAGCTGTTCATTGCCATGAGAAAAACAGTATTTAGCCATCTCTTTTGTGAGCTTTGCTGACGTTACACAGATGAGAAAAGTAAATTAATTATCATATCTTATCATACTTTTCTCTATAGAACTCTGTATCTTGGAGACCTTGGCAGTCCTTAATAAAGTGTAGCCATATTAACAGTATATAAATAGATCATACAGAAAACAAGTAAATTTGCTTTTTGCAGACATTGTTCTCACTGAAATCATAGGCAGAAATAAGGCAAGGTCAAGCCTTACAAACCTTCAACAAGCAACACTGACAATATGTTGATATAACCATATTGATTCCAATAACTGTATTTTCACTTTGTGCTGCTGTCAGCTCAGAAGCAAGTCTTTCAGGTCCACATTTACTACATTTTCATGTCCACCTCATTTTAAACAAAGCCCACTGATGGAGTCATAAACACCAGCAGCTATTTCACACCTCTGCTGTGGACTGCTCACTGCAAGAGTGAACTCACAAAGCCACCAGCTAGACTTTTTACTATCATACTATCATACCAACACATGCTAGTAAAAAGTGAGTGCAACTTTTCATCAAGCAGCTGCTGAGGTAAAAGACAGTCTCATGTTTGAAACAAATTCAAATAAAATGTGTGATGGCTGAGTCTTCTTCAGAGATTTCTGATTTTGAGAATTTAAACCACAGTCCCAGATGGTGAATCATTCATAAAATTATCTTCATTGACATCCTTAACATCAGTTTATAATATCTGTTTCTTCATTACTTATGCTATCTATAAAATCAATGGCTATTACATGTCAGTTTTGCTTTTAAAATACTTATTAATGACACTGGTGCCATCCTTTTTCCTATCTGTGACACCAAGCTTTTACTTTCTGTGTGGTGAATTAATGGCAGTAATCAGCTCCATGCCTTGACAATGCAAAATTTCTGCCTAAGGGCTTCTTCAGACACAAAGGAGAATAAGATTGATTAAAACAAATGCAATGAATTTAATGTCTCTTGAAGATAAATGGTCAGATGTAATACATATGGCATTCTGAAAATCTGATCCCACTCTTAACTTTAATAATATCACTTCAAATTTAGACTCACATGAACAGAATTAGGTCAGGCATATGTTTTTAGGCTCAGGGCAAAAATTGGGTGAAATGTATATATCTAGTTTTGAAACAGATCAGGTAAATGAATAATTAAAACTTCATTTCTTAACTATCAAATCTACTAATCCTCATAAACCATAATAATTATGGGGGAAATCTCTGGATTTCCCACTTTGGAAGTGTAGTTACTAATGTGTTTATGCATGCCTCTAAAGAAAATGGATGCTCAAAAACGAGTCTGTATGTTTAAAAACACAGATCTTGTGGGATATATATGTACAAACATAAAGTATTTACAAGCACCTTCAAACTTGTGTGTAGCATTTCCCCTGTGCAACATTCATCAATTTCAAGTGGGAATTCTGCAAATGCAAGAACGCCAGACAGGCATTTTAAGCAAACAGAGGCAGGTTCAGAAAAACAAAGTGAAGAGACATCTCATGAAAATCAAGTCCAAAAGACTACAAGACAAAAGAAATAACTTTATAAATTAATACTAAAACTGTGTTCTGTTAGATCCATAAATATCAGTTGCAGCCCGAGAAGAAAATGGTATCATCCAAATATTAATATCGTTGCACAAATGAAGATTTCTAGTATGCAAATCATGCACGATGCACAACCCTGTGCAGATGGATGAGTATTTGGATCTAAATGTTCAAACACACAACAGGAAGAAAAAAAAAGTTATGTTATGAAAAGTACAGAATTGTGATAGCATAACATCAGTCACAATAAGGCATTAAAATGTTAATGGAGTGTTTGGGCAATC